>JBAMJV010003319.1:130000-133454 GCA_037951105.1 Echinarachnius parma | reverse complement strand
TCATCACCATGACTTGCCACTGATTAGTACATAATGTTCATGTTTTTGTAATTCTGAATAGTTTAACCGACGGAAACTAGAATGAAACTAGAGCTGATGAAATGAGCTGAATTCATATTATACGACGATGTAGTCAATATAAATCAAATCTGATACATTTGAACTTAATTTTTGCTACACATTCGCAAGACATACACGGAAAAGGCTAAATTTAAGATCTCCATAAATATATTGGTATATAGACACAATTTCAATTTTCAGAATTTTATGTCCTAATTATTTTCATAATATTGCCACAAACATATATAGCCTATAGATAATTATTATGGTAGTATTGAATAATCCAATTGTGTCAGTGATTGACCGTTCATCGAGGATTAGAATAAAATGTTGACCCAGATTCATTTAAAACGAAGGTAATATTCAAAACAGATGGACATAATTATCACAATTCATTATTTTTTAAAGACAAAACCAACTAAAGCCATTACTAAAAGCGTCAACGTTGATATTGACATAACTAGATTACCCTACAACTATTATTACAAGGCGTGGGGCTATTATACGGGAATTATATTAAATTGTTCCCACTGAATATGACAATAAAAACGTTTATAAATCACGAATGGCTTACCCCAATTTTTCGGGAATTTAATAGTCTCCTATCTAAAAATATAATGGTTTATTGATCTTATAAAATCACTTGACAAACATATAACGTGGTCATAAGGCGCGAAACTCAGCTGACATTCTAACCTATACATTTATCTCTATGAACTTGGATACTCGAAGGAGCTTTTAAAAGCTAAGATATTTCATATTAGTTCAAATAATTCCACTGTCGTAAAAATCAGTTATGACTCCTTATCACATGTTTGCAGGTTTGTTTAGATTTAAAGAAATAACCTTTTCTAAACCATTAATATGTTGGTGTCTAGAAGAAGAAAAACACATAATTGTTATTGAACAGAAGATCTTGCCATGCCAATTGTGGCATTTTTAAACTACACTAGAGTTCAAAGTTAAAGGATCCAGAGAAAACTGTTAGATAATGTTCAACGTTGCTAGTGTAAGTGGGGTAATGACAGAAGGACGTTCCTTTTCTTCAAATCGGCGGGAAACACAATGTGCATGATCATGATGATGATGGTATTGTAAAAATAGATCTGGATTTTCAACATTGCGCAAAATGAATGTAAATGTGTCGAAAAGACGTTTTTCCCCCATCAAATTTGGCGGGAAACGCACTGGGAATGATGATGGTGATTGGGATGATGATGTGGAGGATGCGGAAGAGGTGTAACACGCCGAGCATCATCCGGGGGAAACACGGAGGAAACGAGACGGAACACATACCGCCTGCTCCTTGGGGACCCCGCCTCGCCCGAGCACACTCATCACCCGTCAGCTTGACAATCATTGCAAATAATCAATCCGGCAATCAGGGGGGGGGGGGGGGCGTTGGAAATAGAAGCTTGTCCTAACAATTGACTCCTTGCTTCCCCTCTTTCTTATGCAACATAGTACCATGATCATTGCGTTACCACATGTAAGCCAACATCCGCAGTCGTGTGCGTGGGTTAGGGGGGGGGGGGGGCATTAAGGAGACACATGACCTTGGGCCTTGCAAGATTTTATGACACTAATAAATTCATGATAATTTGACCAGAGGAGGCAAATTTGTAAGAATCGACTTTTTGGACAATTTTGGTAAAATATATATACTTTAAACGTTCCTCTGTAAGATCTGTCCCAAGATTTGCCCCCAAATCAGTTAGGTCTAGTGTGGACAGTGTGGTTTGTTACTTAATAACCAATCATCCATTCACAAAGCCACACCTTCTACGGATATTGATCCATTACCGAAGGGCTATTAACGGCAGTATTATGATGATGTTTTATTTTCTACACACTTGTATGTGGTCAAGTTCAGATTACATTCTGCCAACAAATCCCTGTGGGATTAGTTAATATTTTAACTTCGACTGGGATTTTGGGGAAAACGTTTGCATCTCAGCCCAAGTGAAATGTCAAAATGAGTCAGAAATCGTTCACTAAATGGCCATGCACACTTTAACTGCGTCATAAGGGAAGTTATTTTCTTCTCAATTTAACATGAGGTATTATTAGGCTTACAGCTAGGAGGAAAAAGAACCTTTTTACAGTCAGTATTGTAACTAGAACAAACATTGCCATTTAACTATTATTCTGCATAGTAACGACAATGATTTTATCGATATTGGTTCTGTTTCCCATACTTAAAATAATGTTTGAAAATGAGCAAAGGAAAATAAGCTTCGTCGGGAAAGGCTACTTTTTTCCCTGTTCATTAAAAATATTTCTAGTCAGTTTCCTTTATGTTTGAATTCACTTAAAAATAATCTTAAAACATAATGGGGATGATTTTCCAGTGGAGGTAAAATCGCAGGTAATATCAGGTATAACCGCAGACAATCGCAAGTATCCGTAGTATATCGCAGAAAACGCTTTCTGATTCCATGCAGTCGCAGTCACACAGAAATTATAATCACATGACTCTATACTGGCCAATTATTGCGTTGTTTACCACTTGAAATTATACCTTGGCACGGAATGGCTGCAAATTAGCTAAACTATCTAGTAAATGAAAATAAATGAAAATGAGCAAAGAAAAATAGGCTTCTCCGGGAAATATCTATTGTGAAGCGTTCAGTGTATTCATATCACTTTTCAATTGGACAAACACTGCTTGTTCGTCTTCTTTGTGGCACAATAATTGCAAAAACAGATAATTGCTGTACGCTACCAAAGGCATAAATTGGATCTATTTCTACGGGTTCTTGCATTATTCTCGAAAATGTCAGACTTTTGCAATAATGCATTACGCTGATAGTTTTTGTTTGCCTTCGCCTAGCTTTGCGCTTACAAAATATAAGAAAACAGTTCAGTAAATTGTGAAATTCCTCGTCAGTGTGTTTCACAATAGCATATGGATGATTACCGTTTTCATTCATTGTTTTCGCCCCCTTTCCTTCCAATTATGTGAAACTCAAAAGACTCCCTGTAATTATTTATAAGAAGAGATTGTGTTGTGCGATGGAATCGATCTTGTACCGAGACCGAAATACAGTACGTGTACAGCAAAACGCGTATACGGATGCGATCCTGATTTAAACTTACGAAATTAAGCCTGTGTATGATTCACGGGCTTGTCGACAAAGAGTCCGAACTTGATATGGCATTTATGGTTCAGACAACGTTCGGAAATCCTTAATTTCTTTTTAAAAAAAAATTAAAAAAAATAGGTTAAAGATTATTTTCCCGAAATGTATATTGTGCAGCTTACATATGTAACTAGGCAACGTTTTGCAATCCTTAAAAACGAGATTCTCTTAAAGAAGATGCATTTTCAAAAGTAAATCCGATCCATATAATCCCAGACAAACACTGTCGCGTTATTAGACACTATACAGAT
>JBAMJV010003319.1:92500-125000 GCA_037951105.1 Echinarachnius parma | reverse complement strand
GTATTGGAAGTATATAACGACAATGCATGATTATACAAACGTATACATACAAAACAATATTATACTTCTAAATCTGTCATTTTTTCTGACTTCTCATTTTCACAGCGTTTTGGGGTCACATTCAGTTACTACATTTTATTCATTTATTCGTCAGTGCGGCCATGATGACACGTATCGCCATATTTCCGTGAAACTTTACATTATTAGAAAGATTGACGCGAATAGATATAATATCAATCTGAAAATGCTAGAAAACTAAATTAATCTGCCCTTGTGACCTACTAAACGACAAACCAAATGTCCACACCATTTCTAGGTCAAAATACACTTCTCATTCATCGAATAAAAACAAAATGGTAAACCTCCATATACTTGACAGCCATTCCGACGGAAAAATAGGAATTAATGAATGGAAATTTCATATTGAGATATTGTTTGTCCACATGTGTGACCTAGGGAGTACGGTATGCGTGTAAAGGGCCATTTTACGTCATATCGAGGTCCTCTTTGGATATACCTCCGTGATCATATTATAAGGTGGCGTAGCATCTGTTTATTACATTATCTACACTGTTGGTCATAAAGTTGGAATATTTTTTTTTAGATCCAACTTCATTCTTTTCCCCTACTTTTGCGCCTAATGAACCATTTTGTACTAAAAAATAATGATTTTATAATGTTTCCAAACTACCAATGTACACTAAATGGTTGCATGAATTTGCATTAATTAATGTAGCCTCTGATGATTGGCCCCTTTCCCTCTCCAAAGCGTATGTCCAACATGTCATCGTTATGGGTCATTTCTCAGAGTTGGCTGTAAAATTTTCAACCAAAATTGGCACAGAGGCTCTCTAGGCCAAACGTCATCCAACGCCATTTGCTATACACGCCAAACGATGCGTGTGCTCCACCAGGAAGGGGTGTCATCATCAAGCAATGTCCACTAGTTCGTTGGAACATCGCGGGGGGTTACACATTCAGTTACTACATTTTATTCATTTATTCGTCAGTGTTCGTCTGCATATCAACCCATTCGCGCCAAATTGGTACGTTACTGTGCAGGCGTACAGAGGTTTTCGTTAGTTACACATCTGTGGCCAATTTTGAAATACGTCAAAAGTAATTTTGATCCTTTCATCATACTTTGTATAGGGCTATATAATTATCCTCTTCAACTACCTAGAAAATGCATTTTAGCTTGAGCATGTGCGACAAAACATACATTAATATTGAGTTTTGACATCACACTTTGCTTTCACTATACCAATGCGTATTTTGACAAAATTGTACCGACTTTTTTGTTTCATATATTTGAAAGAATCCTTCTAAAAACTTAATTATAGCAATCCTTCTATTTTTATTCCATGTTACCTTCAAATAGCATTGATATAAATGTATTTAGCCTCAACCCCCGTTTCATAATCGGGGGGGGGGGGGGGGGGGCATATCTTTTCAAGCTGAAAAATATCTATGATAGATAATAATTTATGGCTTAAAATAATTACTTTATATTTGTCCCATAATTGTCCCTGTTCGCCTTCTGCTTGTCACCTTTATATGAAGATATTAATGTAGTTTTCTTTAATCAGATAAACTTATCGTACGATTTGTCCTTTATTGTTTATCGGTCTTTGCAGCATATTGCGAATATGAACGCTTTCTATATATTCACATATTGGAGTAACACGCTATTGTTAGTGTGGGCATGGTTGTTTGATGATATGACGGGCAGTAAGTGCGATTTATCAGGCACTGACTTGGTAAAAATTGACAAAAATGGGAACCTGACATGGTGTCACTCAGAGCGCCCTAAAACAAAAACTACACGACCAAAATTACTGTTCTTGGTATCGTTTTTCACTGGAAAAGATACCCTATCCGATGGACATAATAATGTTGTTACTATACTTTGGAAAGTGCCCAGTTCCGTTTTTTGGGGGCCACCCTGTATAGTAGCATTGCATGCATGGGCTCACTGATTGGGGCACCAACTAATCATGAAGGTGGGGGGGGGGGGGGGGGGTCTACCCTCATTCTTAAGTATGTCTTAATTTTGTGTTACCCTTATTCTTTTGTTTTATGTGTGTGGCACTTGCCTATGTGCCCCAGTATAGCCACGCCAATATCTAGTTAAACCCAATGCCTTATTTACTACGGTTCTTTATTAATCAATCTTATAATCAAGTATGTTAAAATTGGTCATGAAATAATGTTTATTTCATATATGACTCTTTCATTATCATTATCGGTCTACAGGGTCAGATCATAAAAAGGCTTATACGTATATCCATCCGGTGATTCGATCTGGTCCATATTTGTTTCAGGTCTGTACAATAGTTTCACAGATTGTTTTGAACTTGTTGACAATTGATTTCTTTTTCTTATGTCAATGTCAATCGCTACCTTGAACCCTGGTCAATGCAATGACTACTAGTTTAATCTAACACGTTTATTTCTCGATATGTGGTGATATACGTCGACTTCCCCTATATGTATTATGTTATGGATGTATACATTATTTGGTCTTTGTTCATATCTGTTATCATATCTTCATAGAAAGCAAACGTATGCAATGGTGATGATCATCACAATCCCTATAACATAATATAACCACGAACCATCTATACTCTGGTTGATAATACTAACATTACCAAAACCTTAAAACCGTTGGCAAGTATGAAAACAATTCACTTTTAGTGTTCAAGTTCAAGCTGTCAAATCTTTATTATTTTTTAACGTTATTGCCCACAAGTTTTCTGAATTATTCCTTCTATCGAAAACAACTGAATACGAATTATACAAAAAACTAAAACGTTCGCATTTTAGTAATATAAAGTCGAATATTAAATAAATAGCTTCAACAAGTTGAAGTGGGAAAATAAGTAATTATATAAGTAATTATTTTGTTTAAATGCAGTCAAGGGGAAAATCCATTTGCATTAATAAAATGACGTGAGCCATGGATACGAAATGGCAGTATAGTAACGTTTAGATATGTGACCGATACTGTGAACAGTATACTGATCGTACACAATGATATCAAATGTGTATTTTAATTATCACTATGTTTTATTTGTATTTATTTATATTTTTTTTTGGGGGGGGGGGGGGGGGAGGCTTTCCCAGATTGATGTCGACTTTAAGCATGTTATAAGATAAGGGTTTGAAACTGATGGATCTCATATGTTTCATCGACAGACTTAACGTTTTCTGGTTCCAACACACAATCTGAACAGCATCATTTTGAAATCATTAACACGTTAAGCATATTCTGTCAATATGTTTTTGAGGAAAATGTTATCATTTGCGAAACAACACATTATATCCCATTACACAATGTGTTCCGCCAAGAGGATCCCAAAGTGTTTAAAATAGAACACCGAGGAAATAATTACTTCTTGCAAGCTTCTCGATTAAACCACTGTACGTGTAAACCAACGTTAATTATAACAGTGGCAACTTGTTGATGTATATTGTATTTTGTGTAAATGTCATTCAGGAAAAATATTCAGTCCATGATTAATGCTTATTTTCTCTGTTAGAGTTGAACCAAATTTAATTATATTATAAATCATTACTCGATTTGAATAGTGCTATCATGTCATTATACCCCGGTCATCGGATACACTCACAATCAATCTATATGTGCATGGCGTGCACTTTGTACTCCCTTGGGCATGTTGGGAGTACAAGTATACTAGTGACAAGTTGTGTATAATGCCTATTGTTATCATTATAAGTATATATATGTTGTTCACATTTATTTTTTCCCAAATAAAAGTCATTAAACAGGAAGCTCGTGACAGTAAGCGTTTCGTACTTAACGGAAGCGGTAATGATGATTTAAATTAAATGAAAACACGTTTCGTCTTTATTTTCCCTGTGTATAAATAGGGTGAATTACCATTTTTATGCAACATGCCAAGAATATGACCATGAAAAACACCAGTCCGTCGATCTTGATTATTGTCGACAAAGTATGATTGTTTTATACAGTGATTAAACAAATGTTTGTATTCATGGTTATGTGTAAACAAACAATAACAGTGACGATCATAGATTGATGTGACGAATCGATAGAAATAGAAATCTTCACATTAACGTCATAGTTGAACTACGTGTATTATACATTCATGTTCTTGATGTATGAATGAAATGTATGTATTTAATGCAACAAACAAACTATAACATAATATACATTAAACAAAAACTATTATGCTATCAAAGAACAAGAAAATAGCAGAAGTTGCTAATCGAGGCTAGCATATAAATATAATAAACGTGTATAATTACCAATATATTATTTATTACCATTGCAATTACACGTGAGAAAATGCAACTTTTCTGTCAAAAGACTAAAGGATCTATACAAACAGCATGCACTTTTCAACAATCTGACCATCTCCAACACATGTGTTTGATCTTTCGGGTTAGGAAAAATGTTGTGAACAGGTAAATAATTGGAGATGAAAGTTTGCACAAGCCCGTAATCTGTTTGTCCTGCGTGGCCGGCTCTATTATCGAATTAGGAAGTTATTGAATTACTCTAGGAATTAAAGAACTCTATCATCGTGAATGGTACTTCGATAACACACCTACATCTCTCTCATTATCTATTTGACCCTTCTATCACCTCTGTTATGTTAGTTACACCATCATCCTTGCCGATTTCATCATTTGAATATGCCTATAGAGACAAAACTATATGGTAAATAGGAATTTACTGCATCGATGAGTCTAATTTATGTCAAAACGAGGTCACTACTTTATATCAAAAGCGAGGTCACTCATTTACCGTATATACATCAAATGGCGACAGGTAATGTTTTTGGTATGACTCTTAGTTTAAGAGGCAGTGCTTTAAACAATATACGAAGAATCGCTTTAAACATGTAATTGCAATACACATAATATACATCTGAAAATGTTCTAATGTATAGTTCAAGAGTACATTATTAACGAACCCAAGACCTCCGGCGACAAGACCGGTGCTCTAACCATTGAGCCACAAGGGGCCTATTAATGATAGTTCGATTTCTTCTTTGTTTGACTTGACATCTTTTTTTATTCTGTTCGGACGAAAAACATAATATTTTTTGCTAATTAGCAATATCCCTGTCATAAGGGAAGCACTAGTAAAGAAAAACGGTATTACTTCATGAAAAGTTATTACAACCTTCCTTCGATTATAAAAACTTAGATTTGGATTTTAAGTAAAAGTTTGAGTTGCGTGTTTGTGAATGTGTGTGCATGTGTATGTACTACCCATTACAAATAATATATAAATAACGGTACTACCCATGTGTGTGTGTGTGTGTGTGTGTGTGTGTGTGTGTGTGTGTGTTTAATGGGACATATAATTGCATTTCGATCAACATTTATTATATCGTCTATTAATTTAAAATCTATCTTCGTTTTTGTTAAATTCTGTTTGAGTTCAATTTGCGAAAGAGAAGGGGGATTCCCCATCATTCAGTCATTTAGAATACATACACAAATATTCACAACTTTTGAAAAATCCATGTACCCGTATAAATGGGGTATAAATGAGGTTAGATAATCCAACATATAACGAAAACAAATATTGTTCACGAGGAGTAAACCCCATGAAAAAGTAAGTCAATAAAACGTCATTAAAAATAGTTGTATTACTCATGAGTATGCGCCCCCTCTCATCATAATCTTTTGCACGTTTTGATGACATCACATGAAAGTGATGACGTCACTTTTTCTCTATTGTTGATCCGTGAAGTAAACAGATTGGTTGGAAATGGCTTATCAAATACATCTCAGCCGACCGATCCCTTATGCAATGAAAAGCTTACTGGATGTAACTGGTTTCAGTTTGTAAACGTACTTTTCTGGAGTCACATGCCATGTACATTATACGTCACACTGACAGTTTCTGTCTGTGATTTGCAATATGAAAACCCATGAAAAGAATGGTAATATTGTAAGAAAGAGCAATTTTGTAACTTTCCGCAAGTCCCATTGTATAGGATCCACCAAATAATGATGCTTTATATATATAAAGAAATGAAATTATATATACTTGTTTTTATCGTAAGAGTGAATATAATTTTATATTCAATCTATATCTTTTGTGCGTTTAATAAGCCACCGTTTTTGCTTCCATGTATTTATAAAATGTTAAATTCTACATAATATTTCATTAAAAGTAGAAGGAAAATAACATTTAAAAAAATTAAATATAACCTTACCCGCCAGTATCATTATAATTCTGACTAGATCACAGGAAAATATCCAAACAAATGTCCCACACGACGTTATTCTAGTGAAAGTGTTTATTTTTTGACCCCCGAAGCATTACATGCTTTCTTTAGAAATAATTTCTCTTATATACCGCCAAACAAGAAATAGTTTCAATTATGAGTTGATATACGATGATACGTTTATTTTTTCAGACGGGTCTCGGTATTTCTAACACTAATGGACAACAGAAACAAAATAAAAGCTGTACTAACATAATCACTGATTCTAGTGAAACAAGTTATTTTGAAAGGTCATTGGTATACCCCTTCGGCAGTCGCTGAATAAATAACCTCTTTGCGTTCGTAATAAGTCCTTGATGCATAGGAGGATGGGAGGTGTTGAGAGTTATAAATAATCACGGAGTTTGATGGGAGTGGTGATGGGTTGCTATCAGGGAGAGAAGAGATTGTGTTATTGAACCCTCCATTTTTTCGATTTTTTATTAGTAATTGCTTCAAAATAATGTTATCATCCATATTGCTCATCGACGACATCTTCATCATCTTCATAATTATGATGATGATGATGATGATGATGATGATGATGATCATCATCATCATCATCATCATCATCATCATCATCATCATCATCATCATCATCATCATCATCATCATCATCATCATCATCATCATCATCATCATCATCATCATCATCTTGCTCCCCCTCCTCCTCCTCCTACTCCTCAACATCAGTATCCTTTTCATCACGATCCTCCTCCCTCTCCTCCTCCTCATCATCATCACCATCATCATTAACATAATTTAAGTAAAGCTAGACTTAAAAAACGGTTCCTTCTGACTTCTAACCAGGCGCTCGGCATTTATAGAATGGAGAAGGGAAAGTTAATCACACGAGTTACTAGAGGATTGGACCCCTACTATAGCCATAGCTTTCGCTACATTTAGTAGACGTGTGGCCTAATACGTGAAGATCGGTACGTGAAGATCTTTAACACGGATGTCAAACTCCTGTTTAATAAAGCTAATGTATATATATTTAAGTATCCTATATGACGTGTTCTTGTAATATAACATGTATTGTAGGTAGGCTTGAACATCTTCCTCATACATGAAGGTTCAATGTCACACGAAGGCTATAAATGCACGTCAGTATAACCCCGTGTTCACACACAAAAATATCATCGTATAGCTAATCAGGAGCTGATTCTTTAGTCAGCTCCTGACTAGCTATATACGACGGAAATTGTCGGAAATTGTGTGTCTGAACGCTCACTTAACGAAACGTCGTATAAAGAATCATGATTAACGAAACGGGGGTTTGAGCATCGTTTCATACGAGAGCTGACTAAAGAATCACGCTCGTTTTGTGTGTGAACGGCTGAACGCCCGGTCGATTCGCTAATCATGATTCGCTATACGGCACTCGTATAACGGGGCGTGGCTTAACGTGACCGCGAGCAAAAGGAGACAGAAAAAAACCCAGCACACTGCGCAGTAGCAAACTGCGCACTTATACGATGTTTCGTGTAGCTGAATGCCAGCTGTTATCGGATCTTGTTTTTGTGTGTGTGAACGTTCGTTAGTTTCGTTAATCATGATTCTTTATACGACGTTTCGTTAGTCATGATTCTTTAGTCATGATTTCGGGATGAAATTTGTTTGTGTGTGAACACGCTGTAAGGGTATTCGTGTAATCAGGGAGGCTGGGGGCCTGGAATTAGGAGTCAATACCCCAATGGTAGTATAATATCACCTCTATTCGCAAAGAAAAAAGACACAGATCTAGCGCCAACGAACAATGTACCAACCGCAGCTAACCGCATTCTCCGCCCCGGCGCCCTGGGCGGCAGGCCCCGGTGGCTGGGCGCTAAGTCTTATCACAGGATGGGGCTAATTCGGCCTCGAAAGGAGGTTGGAACCAGGGAGCCTGGTTAGCGCTGCCGAGCCCAGACCCCTTTTGATTTCCTTTTTGGCCCGCCCTGTCGGCGTGCTGACAGGTTGTCGATCCCAATGAAATCGCTGCAGAAAATAGAAAGACATCGCGCGGTACGCCCTAAATTATAATAAAAAGGGAAAGGAGGAAGGGGGGTGGGGGGGGGGGGGGGGGGGGGGGGTCAACAACAAAATATACAGTCTTGCTCTCAGATTGTCTTGGTCTTGAATCCAGTTCTTCATTAAAATTATGTTTTTGGAAATGTTTGATTATTGAAAAGATTATAATCAAAAGTGCAATGTATATAAGTTATAAATCTATTTTGTACGGGCGTATATAAATTATAACTAGATGACCAGAAAACACCCTAAATGAGACAATGTAAAAGGCCCGAATGCCCCTTTAATCTTTATGCTTGTATAATTGTGTCACTAAACTGTCGGGAAGAAAGGGGCTAGAAGACATTCAACATATATAAATAGGGGGATCGTTGGGGGAAATGTCACGTGAGTTTATAAGTGACCCCCGCAAATTCAAGAGAGCAGCTAAGGGTCACGGGCTTCAACGCCATGACTAAATTGTTTTCATATTGACGAATTTTGAAAACGGCTGACCTAAAAACCGATGCTGGGTCGAAAGGCCTAAAAATAGCATGCGACTTTCTTGTCCACTGACTAATTGTAAAGGACTATAATCTGTACGTACAACAAGGAATATCCATTTGTGGACAAACCGATAATAAACAAAAGAAAACATAATGAATTAACAAACAAACACACAACCGCAAAAAACGCTTACTAATGTTCGCACGTACACACACCAACATGTACAGAGACAGACCATGCAGACAGACACACACATGACATTTGCACACTTACACACATACGCATACACACGCAAACACACACATACACACCCACACAAACAAATTAACACATATTCCTCGACGTATATATCATGCAAAATAATGTACACAACAATATATATCACACAAATTATTCTCATAAAAACACACACACACACTTATATTATTCAAAATGCATAGATGAAGCCTAGTTCGGGCCACGATAGTCATCTGTTCATAGCCTATATAATATAGGCTATAATTATGTATAGGCTACACATCTTGAAATTAAATTATAACGTATGATATTATAGGAGCAACAACTAATATTGAGAGGGTCAGATATTTAACTGTTACATACTAAATACGGCGATTGACACGGCCACCGACAGTAAACACACAACACAAGTAGGGTAAACAATTTTACAATTAAACAAATGACAACACGATACATAAGACGTGTGACATTATAATGTTATATAAAGCTAACGTAAATTACAAAATAGAGCATTAATTCAAACATATCAGTGGTAGGTCCTTGTTTGTAAAGCGGTGACACCGTGTGTACCTGCATTTTCGCACCTTGGCAAAGAGACGCCGAGACCACCGGGCTATCTTATAGCCCGATTTATCCCGCTTTATTGCTTTCACTTTTGCAGGATGAACCGCACACTTTGTATAAAGTGGTAAAGATCAGTAGCCTTATAGTTTGCACCCTATAAGTGCACCACACCTTCCCGTTAAGCCATGCCGTAAGAGCAACTTTCATGAAATGCAATAAAACGTGACTGGTTCGTGGTAAATACCGCATCTCCATGACAATACGTGGCAGTTACTTAGTCTACGCGGCAATAACGGGAAACCAGAGCAAAAATGTTCACAATTCTGCCACGTAGAATAAACAGAATGACGTGGCTTTTGACACTGTTACGTGAATGGCCGAGTGTCTTACGTGCCTATTCCGTGGCTTTATCATGTTTATGAGGCCCGCGTGTTTACGGGGTTTTTACGGTGCCGTAAAATTATTGTTTCTATAATTTGTTTTACGTGGTCCATATACATCAATGCTTTGCGGGGATGTATAATTGCGAATTAAGGGATCTAGTAATTTTGTTGGCATATGCAAAAGGTGATGAATGGTCGATACAATGTGTATTGTTGTGATATGATATGTCCACTCAGTGATGTCTGACAATTTCACATTAAATGGATGTTATACGACCGAGAAGCGAGCAAAAATGAAAAGTGATATTCACTAACTCATTGCACTGAATTTGTACACGGTTATGACTATATAGTGGATAGTTAAAAATCCGAACACTTGAATCGTAAATATCTTTTTAACCAAAGGGAAATTCGAAAAACCGAAACCTGTCCCATATTTCTATTGTTAATACGAATTCAACAAGGTATGAGAAAACAGCTAGAGCTCCAAGTAAGTGTTGAGGATTTAGACAATGTTAGGCCTACTAGATCCCTGTAAGTGGCGGCTAGTTCCATGACATAATGATGATGTGTGATGTGGCGATAATTGCTCCGTTATTAATTTGTTCATAAACCAAGAAAGAGTGTTGACCCTAATTGTAAATTCCCCTGCATAACCGTATAAGCACCAATTCCAATCTTTAGCCTAAACCTAAAGCTAACTCCAAATATAACCATTTAATCATAACTTTCACTAAAACGATCGCGTGGCGATAAGACTTACGAGCAACTGTCGTCTAAATAAAAAATATATAGACAAGTAACGATCATTGAGATGCATGTAACTTTGATACACACACACACACACAATCAATCAATCCACACGTAATGTGCACATTCCTTACGCTATAGGAAGCATAATAGTCATGCTATACATGACGGGCGCACGCATACTTTACGCACATCTTCTATTACCAGAAAATGGCGCCATACCCATGCATTTATCATCAACATTATCTTCATCATCATCTTCATGATAACCATAACCACTACCATCATCATCATCATCTTCATCAATATCATCATCGTCTTCATGATAACCATAACCACCACCATCATCATCATCATCATCAGCATCATTCATCAGCATCAGCATCATCATTATAACCATCACCATGAATATGATCATCATCACATTTCTTTCTTTTCCAAATGCGATTTCCATATACATTGTTGTTTTACTTGTTAGAGAACAAAATACAAATTTCGAATAGTTTTGCCGATTTTTGAACGAAATTTCTTTTTTTCGTGATACCACCTACAACGCGTGGGTAAGAGGCGATTACGAGACAATCCCGCTTGCCAATCTCCCCGATTTGGGATAGGCTAAAAATTGCACCTGTCACGGTAAGAAATGACGTTGTAATATCATGAGGGTCTGCTCTACGCCATCTATAGCTGGCATCGGCTCTAAGCAAGGAGTTTTATCCCAACGAAATCCACGGTTCAAGTTGGCAAATGGTAGCTGTCTAGCTGAGATTTGAGATTTCTCCTGCACTGGAATCTGTGCACTGACGGATGCAAACGCTAGACTCGCTGCAGCAGTCGGCGCGGCCCGGCTAAGATTCCGCGACGGTCTCGCCGAGCGTCCCGCTGGGATCTGCCGCTGCGACCGAAATTTAGACACGTAGTTCTCTGCACTTGGGGTCGCCATGATGTGGGCTCCTCCTGTATTGTCGTGAGAGAAGACTCCCAAGCTTTGACAGATTGCAACAGGGGTAGCCAACCTACGGGTGTCTGACCGACCAATTTTACAAGGCCAAATTGAAGGGAAAAACTGTTGCGAGTGTCATCTCGAATCGGGGTGATGTTATGCCTGCTGCATGCATGCGACGACCCAGTGTAATACTAGGATGATAAATTGAGACGGGCGTGCCTATTGACTAACTGATGTTTTCTTCCCCGCCTTTGACATGCTTGCAGGCTACCATGACGTGTATTGGCGTAGCTAACATGGGCGAAGGGGCACATTTTTGTTTCAAGGGGGCCTGAGGTTTTTTGCCCGAATACCATTTTCCCCATTTTCAAGCAAAAAAAAAACAATAACAGAAAGACGAAAAGTAATCAGAATTAAACCGCCCGAAAATGGTGTACTTATAATTACTTTTCCAGAAAATTACATGATTTTGCCCGAATACGATATGATTTTGCTCGAATTTGACATGGATATGGCCGTTTTAAAAACTCCAGCATGTCCAGGGGGCTGCAACCCCACCCCACCTCCTACCCCTATGGTAGGTGATGGAAATTGTGGGGCGGGGGGGGGGGGGCGTTTTCCTTTTAAATAAGATCCTTGCATGCCCCTAAATATCATATAGAACATAAATACATAAAGAACGAATTTTTTTTTTTTTTTTACATTCTTGGCACAGACTGCTCCTTCTGTACTGCTCATTCGTGTGTATGTATACACCCTCTTTGCATCCTGCCTGGATGAAACCTAGATACGTAACCCGTGTCGTATGGTACAGGGTCAATGCACAAACAGAAATTCACAGTCATGTATATTTATACATTGTTCAAAATATATATTCAATTATCTATTTTTTCAATTGAATATGATATTGTAATGCTATATTCATGTATTTTCACATTTTAAAGATGGGTCAAAACCGAAGTTGGTTTAGAAAATAACAACTTGAAGGGTTCAGTGTTGATGTGTAACAGCCTGTGTCTAATTTGGTTACAGTTTTATACTAGAAGAAGAGTCAATACCTACCTTATTATTGATATTTTAGCTTCAATAAATATAGCCTGCTTGAAATCAGGGTGCTTAATCGGAACTGCTTTTGTCATTTCGTGGTCCCAACAGAATCCTTTCCTCATTCCTTTGATAAATTACTTGATCACCGATCGAATCATATAACGTTGTATCAAATGACCAAATTATAACTTTCGGGAATAATAAAGACGTGCGGTATCGTTTTATTTTCAGAACGTAGAAATGATTAATCAAATAAAGACGTGCCACATCGTTGTTGTTTTTTTTTCTTCAGAACGCAGAAATTATTAATCAAATATATATATATATGTCAAAAACTACATACACAAATCTGAGACAGGCGGATACTTTTATAGCAACAACACCAAAAAGTTCACTTGTAAGTTAAGGTCGCTACCGACGAGTTGGTATTTGAATCAGAAGAGAGAAAAGGGAAGCGATAGGAGAAAAGAAAACAGAAACGACTCGGCAATGTTGCTTCAGCTAACGAAGCTCGTTACAGTTGATTTACCCAATTTACTTTTTTTTCTTCCTTTTTCTAAATGTTGTAAAAATGTACTTGCACTTCACATTTCAGTTTTGTTTCTCTAAAGACCAGGGGGTGTTTCACAAATATTCTGAGTTAAACTTAACTCTATAGGTTATACCTTACTATTATGGAAATCCGTTTGTTTCTTTGTACAATTGTTCGAACCCCAGTTCTTTTTAAAGGCATACATTTTGACGAAAATCAGTAATAGTTGTTATTATCAAGGAGCCTTGAAGTTATTGATATACATTTTTTTTGGAAATTTCAAATACTTATATGTTTTGGCTTTTGAATATGTTTTGTTCCGAGGCTACAAATGGCTTTCCAAAAGTTTTAGGTCTAACTTAGAGTTAAAGGAACTACAGCGTCTAGATGGCCTAATTTTCACAATTAGGCTCTCTGTACGTAATTTTTCCTCAAGAAAAAGAATTTGGCAGTCATTTCCCATGAAATCAATACATTTTGGGGTAATTAGTAAATATCTAATTGTCCTGGGAATGCCCCTTTTAAATCGCCAACATGTGACGTCATCTAAAGAACGGACTAATGAATTAAATTTTGTAGATGACGTAAGCCAATGAATTGTCAATCACATGTGAATTACGCTGCCGATTATGGACCCTAAATGTGGGCGGGGCGTAAACTGGCTACTAAGTGAGATTTTGCATCAACAAATTAGTCTGAAATCACTACTGTGTTTATTTTCATGGAGTTTTTTTTGGCAGACCTATTTTACAAGTCATCAACTATGAAATAAGTGCCAAAGTACGTCGTATTCTTTAGTTTCTTTAAGTTCAAATTAAGATCTTTATGAAACCCCTTTTGAAACACCCCCTGGTGTCGTTACATCCCTGTGGACTTACTCTCTCTCACTCCTTTTCCCTCCGTCATATTTGGGCCTCAAGCTACAAACAAACGGAACGGGGCATGGAAGAAAAGTACTATGCAAGGGCTTGGGCTTGGACTTGGGTTCTGGGCTTTGATCGAGGGACTTCTTGACTTTAATTTTCAACATGTGTGGCAAGAAAAATGGAATGTATATCCCGGAGTTATTCCAGAAAACATCATGATTGATTTCTCCACATTACGATAGGTTCCAGAAGGCTGCGTGCATGCATGATCCTATATTTACAAATGCATTGTCTCGTAGAATATCGTAGTATTGTTTTACATGACGATTACATTTGTATAGTGAATGTTTTATGTTGTGTGCAATTTTTCCACCTTTCTCTTAAAGGGATAGTTGAGTATTGGTATAGAGGGCGCTACACAAACTGATATTTTGTGAGATAATGAAAAACTGAGTGTCAAATTCGAAAGAGCATACAAGTTTAATGACAGAATAAACTTTATTTGATCAAAAATGGCTGAAATATCCATATACCTAACTATTTGTAATAATTGTGGGGCCCCACAATTATTCGATAATTTTGAACCAGCCGTTAACAAAATTTTAAAAATGCTTCCTCTTTTCAAAAATTTACAAAAGAGGTTTATAAATAGTTGTTGATTACATCTCTATATAATCACTATTTCAACAAAACATCACATGCACAATTTATTATTTAAAATGGTTGAAACCAATGGGTTTTTAGAGAGCGCCCTCTTGAGTTTTAACGGCTCTCTTTGAATGATAACAGGCTTTTTACTTAGTCATTTGTAATTTTTTATTACTTTCGAGCATAGTGGAGTTATAACTAATGTAATGGCGCAGGTTTAAAGGGGACCACCAGGCAAAGAACAACACATTATTATATGTTTTGGTACCGTTTTTTGATATTAAATAGATACCCAACAGTTTGCAAAGGGTTGTGTAATTCATAAACAAAGCAATTAATTTCCACCACTTACGGAACCACTGCTATTTCCTGGTTCCATACGGGCCAACCATTTGCGAGTGCGCCAATGCAACTATTCACGCGCACGTTTGTAAACAATAGATTCCCGGGCGATTCGTTCGATCTACACACGTTGCAATTCACCGCACACATAGCAGTCTGCGTAATTCAGACCGCAAGAATGCATGCTTTAGAATGGTGATGCGTTTCCAATTATATTTTTTTCTTTCTGGAAACATATTTTTGTGAACTTGTTGATGGAATAGAATACTAAAGATGTTACCTTTCTTTAATAAGAATATGATTTTTGGGTGGTGGTACCCTTTAAGTTACTAAAATTCAGTTTGACCAAAACTGTACTCAATACCAAAACTCAACTATCCCTTTCAATCCGTTTATACTATTTGTTATAAGCCACATAGTTTTTTTTTCATTAAAAAAAATAGACCCATATCGTAAAATTGTATAATAAGTGAACTATTTGTCTCGTCACCTTTTAATAAATGCGCACGAATGTCTGACTTTATTTGCTCAATTTACTCATTAAAGTTGACTGGTGTTCCAAGCGTTTAAGTTGTACTAACTGAATCTTACTGTTGGGTTTAGGTTTAGGATTTAGTTTTAGGGTACAAGTTAGTATAAGACTTATGGTGAATATGGTTAGAAATCTTTATTGATATATGAACAATCAACAGTGGAGCAAAGTTCTCAAGAGCAAATGTCTACGAACCATTGTTATTGAGGTGTCTCAATGTGACAAACCATCGATACAAAATCCAAACTATGGACATAATTTAACACCTTATTACATTGTGACTCAGCGTTCAACCGAATTATCAGATGTTTAGTGACAAATTAAATCGGGACAAAGATATTCCATGTAACTGTTAACCGTCTTATTATGCCATACAAATACTGTGACTACCCGGTATCAAACATAAAATTGAAGTTTTATTCATGTGCAAATAATGTTTTTAAATGGTGCGAAAGTAGTGCAAATAAGTACCAATGCATGAAATAAAATTGTTGCAAAAAGATAATTGAAAACAATAATGACACGGGCAAATCGTTAGACTCTTGAACTTAGTTTTTACAAATGCTATAAAACGAATTATTGACACTAAAACGCTTAGATGGTGGATTACAGTTCCGATTTAATGGCACTTTGATTTGATAACAATTTTACGAGGGTCATTAAAGTTTGTGTCGCAATTTTACTGAAAAACAGAGCTTTAATATTTCTTTATTTACTATCTCACACAATGCGGGCAATAAAATCGGTCTTGAACGCCTACATACTTATGCATTACGAGTATTATATATCAATATTTAGATGGCTATTATCTCTCATGTATAACGTTTAGGATCAAATAACCATTCTGCCATGCAATTTAGCTTTATCGAATGAAAAACGATAACTTTAACGTTCTAGTGACTAATTATGATTTTTAGTTAATTTATTCTCAATTAGATGATACTGTTTTCGAAGACGAGTACGGTATGTGAATTCGTAGTTAGAAAATAATATAAGAGTGCCTTTATCAACATCTTGTCTGGCTATATTCGAAATGTGTTTCATGATAATTTTTAATCAGAATAATTCAGCATGAAACGCGTTTCAAAACGCCAGTTCTAGTCTAGACAGAAGTAGATAAACGCATCAATAGAAATACAACATCAGACGTAAACATGACAACAATGATCGAGTGGAAAGGGGGTGGAAAGAATCAAAACAGACATGAAGCGAGTGATGTAATATATTACACGTGCACTTGTGATGGACAGCAATGTCGTAGTCAGCATGGTCCATAGGCGTACCCAGGGGGGGGGGGCGGTTGGGGGTTCAAACCCCCCCCCCCCTTTGACCAAAAATGGCTGTTTTGGGGGGTTTGAACCCCCCCCCCTTTTAAAATTTTAGCCGGTCTCGAGACTACTTTTAAGCGGTCTCGACCGTCTAAAACCTGGTCTCGACCGACTAAATCCTGGTCTCGACCCCAACATTTTTCGAAGATCTCTTTGAAGGTACTTGGTCTCGGTCTCGAAAATTTTGAAAGTACTTGCTCTCGGCTTCTCAACGGCTTTTCAACTTTGAAGGTACTTGGTCTCGGTCTCGAAAATTTTGAAGGTACTTGGTCTCGGCTTGGAATTTTTTACAAAATAACCCCCCCTTTAAAAAATCCTGGGTACGCCACTGGCATGGTCAGGTTCAACATGGATGAGGGGAAAAGTTGGTTGGTGGTGCAGGGATTAAAATTGTCTAAAGGGGATGGGGCACCTACATGTCAAAAAAAAATACAATTACATAATGTATCAATTCATCTAAACATAGCCATGGCTAGTTAAAGGGATCTATTAACATTATACAATGCCACAAAAACGTTATTAGGAATCTTGTAGATCTCTCATCATGCTTGCTCATACCGTGTTGTATCCGTAATACCAATATAGAAGCATGGAACAGGTTTGGGTTGTTCAAATTTCCTTTTCGTTAAAAAGATATTTACGATTGAAGTGTTCCTTTTTTTTTTAACTATCCAGTCATTGCAATGAGGAATATCATTTCCATTTTTGCTCATTACTCGGGCATATAACATCCATTTAACGTGAAATGTTCACACACTACTTAGAGGACATATCAAATCACAAAACTATACACTTTACTATACCATTCAGCACTTTCTGCACATGCCAGCAGAGTTAATAGATCCCTATAATGTTTTTATTTATTTATTTATTTTGGGAGGGGGGGGGGGGGGGGTATTCATGGTACCGGAAAAGAGTGAAAGTGGCTGAAGCCCCCCCCAAAACAAACAAACAAACAAACTGCAGAATGCCCCTAATGCCTACTTCTACCAAAATTGTTATTGAAAGAAATGTTCTTGTTTTTGGTTTGCCAAAATTGCTAACCTTTTTGCCCAATTCATCACGATTTGTTTGTAAAAAAAATGTTATTAATCATAATTATTCATAGTGTCTCTAAATGGTGACGACCTTATTGGTTGTTTGTCAGTTGCCCCCCCCCCCCCCCCCCCCCGATAAGATTATGCCCCCTCTAATCCCAGAGGGGTTCGGTGCTGATGGGGGCAATTACCCCACCCCACCATGCCCATCCGCCCTTTGCTCCCCTTGGCTACGCTACACTGGCGGAAGGCAGACGACAAACATGTTTGACGGTCACTGTATATGTACGTCAACGGGCGCCAAAGTACAGAGGGTGTCACGTGATACTCCAGGCACTGATAAGGTTTTGGCCCCGTTGCAGAAAGAGTTGCAATCGATTGTGAAGTTGCGATCAATTGCAAGTCCGATCATGTGTTCTAAACGCGCAAATCTGATTGGTTCAAATGCACATATTTTCGGACTTGAAATTAGTTGCAACTTTACAGTCGATTGCAACCGTTTCTACAACCATGACGACGGAGCCATGATGATGTTATTATACTTGCCGATGAGAGACCACTTACTCGTCCAGCCCAATGCAGTATAATCAGTCATACAATCTGACAGTGCAGATGCACAATAATAAACATCTTCATCCAACTACGGGTGCAAAGGAAAGGGAAAGATGAGGGTTAATTTGTAAAATGCGTCGTTGTTATAATGTTTATTATAATGTTTTTGATTTGTACTTCATTTTGTTGGAAATTTAACAAACAAACTTGAAATTTGAGAAAAAACGTAAGCGATAGATAAAAAAAGAAAAGAGGAAGGTCATATTAACGAGAAGAAGAGAGAGAGAGAGAGAGAGACAAAGAAAATAGGAAAATACAAGTGTTTATTTGAGAAGGTCAGGGTTAGGGCTAGGATTAGGATGAGGATTATATAGGCTTTGGGTTAGACTATAGTGTGCTGAACTAATTGCAATGAATTTCTAGATATTCGAATGTTCGAACAGTCAAGTAATTATTTATCTTTCTTTCTTTCGAATTGCCCATCATTCTTAGTTGTTCATTTGCTTATGAATGTTATGGGATGATTAAGAAGTAATATACAAATAAACTGTTGTTTTTTACAACAAGGAATGTTCAACTTCTCTTGATTTTGTTTATGATTTAAGAATAATTTAACGCGCTTGAAGGTCCTGAGGGTCCAAGCCATACATTTTCCTCAATCATTTTGTTTTGATATCAATAAATAAAATTCCAACAACAACGAACTTAATCCAACATTTCTTTTATAATTAATATTGAAAATAATTCCATTACATTCCTAATACTTATAAGGTCTGAATGTCCGTAAGAATGCTCCGGGACAAAAATATACTTTGTTTGTTGGTATTTAATCGGAGACGATACATTCTTTAACTCAACGAAATAATTGTGTAAATTTATTCAAAAATAGAAAATGAATTGCCACCGAAACCTTCTAAAATAGCAGACACAAAACGTTCTTCTAAAATTAAACGAAAATATTCACTGAATCGAATGACCGATATAATACTATACAGATATTGACTGTCTTGAGGGGCAATATAACATTTGAGATCCTCGAGGGAAGTTATATTTGTGTCGAGGGACATTATATTTTTCCGAAGCGCGTAGCGCTGAGGAAAAATATAGTATTCCGAGACAAAAATATATTTCCCCAAGGGAAATGAAATGTTATATGGTTCCCGAAGGAAAAAGTCAATATCTGTTATATTATGATGACCTATATAGATACAAATCAAGATAAATATAAATTTGGTGTTGAAATAAAATTATGGACAAAGGAAAAACATTAGACTAAATCGAAATCCTTCCAGTAGAACAGTGTGTTGTTATCGAAATGCTGCGCAAAATACTTCTTTATTCGACCTTCCTTTCAAATTTAATTTCGGATCGCGCAATCTCCGTAGAAAGCTTAACAATGCTGCGCGTGCCAGGATGCTAATACGCGCACATTGTTCATCTTCACACACCCATTGTGACGTAAATTACGTCACCGGTCAATATAACGGCGTTATATTGACTGATCGGTCAATATAACGCTTCTCATCCTTGTAGCGATGGTCACGTGACAGCATTTTGACCAATCGCACACCAGTATCTTTATAGGTCATATAATATTACAGGTTATGGGCTATTTTCGTTTGCTATACAATGGGGTACTTGACAATCCTAAATTCGTCCCCGTAATTTATTGGACAACAATACAAATTTACTATTAAGAGATTAAAAAGTATGCACTGAATCCTTACTAGAACATCCGAAGCCCTCCCCCAACAATACATTTTCACAGACGTTATTTACAATTAATACATTCTCATTAATTTGGTGTTTTCACTTTTTCCGACAATTTATTGAGAAGACAACGAATGATCTGTCTTCAAAATCTATCGAAAAAGGATAAAAACTACATGAATGATAGTAACATAATTAACAGCGTAGTATGGTTTCACCTTTTCCCTATGTTTTGCATAAGTTCCTATATGATTTACAGAAACTTTAAAAGTGTTAAAGGCTTTAAAAGAAAAAAACAAATGTATTCCGCTTTGCTTAAGTTCCTGAAGGGGAAACACCGTATGAACGGTATTTTCTACGTTAATATATCTTTACGTTGTTTACCTTTCACACAAAGATAAGACCGAACGAATACGACATAATTAATACCATAAAATGAGGACAGGAGAAACGACCTTCAGACAGAAATCATAATTTTCTTGATAAAAAACTATGTATACTTTTTGTGTACAACCAACAGACGCAGGTAAACACAAACACATACACACGCGCACACACGCATCCACAAACACACACTTAGGTACATACACAAGCACGCGCATACACACAAACAAACAAACAGACAAAACATTATTGCCATAATTTACTTTCCGACTTAAATCTTAATTTACCACAAACTAGGCAGTAGAAATTTGACCTTTTAACGGTAAAATATAAATAGTGTGGATCCATAACAGGTTTGATATTTTAAGGACTTTGCATAAATTGTGGGCAGTCGCTAAGAAATGTGCTATTATTATACGGTAAAACATGAAATCATGTACACTGTATCTGTTATTATCTTTATCGTTACAATTATTATCATCATTATTACAAAATGAATAATACATAGACTGTCAATGAGCATTTGACTAGTAAGTAAATCAAAACTGCCTCAAAATGAGCATCCATGCATCGCAACATCAGTATCACGCTACTTACTGACTGCAGCTCGCAATGCTATAGTTCAGTTAATTGGTCGAGTGGTCCGACCGGTACGATTCCTTGTCGGCACGGCACCAATATCTGAGCACAAAGAGAATTAATTATAAATAATAATCGGACAAAGACAGGACAGGTGTGAAAAGAAACCTAATACAACAATATTTAACTGCAACCTTTCTACCACTATCTGTAAACCTATTATATTTTTCTTTGTGAGCGCGCGGCTCTTCGTCTTTTAGGCAAATACCGTCTGCAGCCTATAATATTTTCGGACTTAAGTCGGGCCATCGGCAGAGATAAAGGGATTTGAGACACTCGGGGTATAAGTGAAACTGGGGGGAAAAAGACGGGTGGCCTTTAAAAAATGGCAAACTACCTTTGTTCGGTATCTTCACTACAAATGTATGAAACGAAAGCAAAGCAAGACACAGATAAAGGTCTATAATCAAAGAATTAAAATAAAGAGCAATCAAGGCGAATATATATATGCAAAGAATTCAAGAAAGAAAGAAAATGAAAGAAAGGAAGGAAGAAGGGAGGGCCACAACAAAAAGTAAATCTAATCAAACATTTTTAGGCGAGGGCACGCAAGGGTATGAAATGTGGTGCAGAGGGTATGGGGGTAAAGGTATCTAGTCGTATACCACTACCATACTCCGCCGTCCAGTCATGACGGCAAATCACACGTGTGTATTTACTCAACGGCGGATTTGGTTGGCGTGCCGATCCACTGCTCCGGGCGAGCTAAGGGGGAGGTATAGGTTATAGCGTGACGGATAAGCGATTGCTACCAGACGACCCGACCAAGACATTGATATCATTGCTTCTCCGAACCCTGCCTGCCCGCGCCCTAATTTCGCCCTCTCCGTCTTCCTAACGGCTCCGCTCCGCTCCTCATCTCGTACGACCGCCTTTATTTCCTGTACTGTTACTGTTTTAGCGGTTGCCTAATATCACGTCGGGGCACAGGAATGATTAGCTAGCGCGTCTTTGTTTTAATTATGCGACGTACACGATTATGATCCTGTAACGTGACATCATGACCGACTAATGACGCACTTATTGATCGCTAGACGTATCATGTACGGATTGTTAACGCGGCATCTTTGATGAATCAGTGTGAACCGTCTTCGTTTTTGTGCGACGTAATTATATTCCTTTATCATTATTGGGATGCCGTCATTGATGTGGCCCCGGTCCTGATTGTTCTTGTTCCCATTGGCGTCCGAAGCTTGTCACCGAGTTTCTTAACTGGCCAAAGGAAAAAGCCATGCGACCTAACCTGGTTTGGTTCTTCCACACTTGCCTCCTCTTCGAGATTACTTGCCAACCACAGTTCCTGTAAGTAAAAAAAAACAAAACACAAAACTAAAATAACATTAAAGCTTGTGAGTAAAACAATAACCGAAACTTAATTGTGTATAGTGCGACGATTCGCTGTTTAATATAACCGCCTTCAGCTGACTATCTTCCAAGTCTTGGAGGTGTTTTTAGTCAAGACCGTTACTATTCTAATCGACTGGATGCACGATATTCTGTATTTACGTACATCAAAAGTAAAATGGCGTGCATTAATAGGAATATTATTAGAGCCATTTGCATGAACATGTTTATATTTTGCTGTTTCTTAATTAGATTCTCCCGCCAAAATACAGCCTGTAGAAGTATAAGAAGGTCATGATAATGGGTAAATGAATATAATCATTAGACATTTATCAAATTTGATGTACTATGAACATGATGAAGCTCTATCTGTGCAGCAGCATATATGATTAGGTGATGCAATTCATTTATGTTTATGTTTTCAGTGATTAACAAGTACGGATACACTCCTATAATTTGTATTTTGATTTGCCCCGTGCAACTAATCCACTTATCAGGCACAAAATGACCAAAATCTGAGTACATCATTTTGAATATTATCATCTGTGTGAAGAGCTAGTGTTGTGTTCAGTGGCGTAGCTACGGGGGGGGGGGGGACACGGGGGGGGGGGGCACGTGCCCCCCCCCCCCCCCCCCCCCCAATCGTTTGGCAAAAAAACCCCCCCAAAAATGTAGAACGACCCGAAATTAAGCCAAATGTGTGTTATCATTCATTATTATCATGTTTTTTATTAAATGTGTGATGATAATGAACAACATAACAGTCGTTCCGTAGTAGCAATAGCGCACTATATCAGTTTGAAGAATCCTTCCAAGTGGAAGGCCGCGGGCATAGCGCCTTAATTATGCGAATTGTCAGTCCCGCGCGCGAGGATCGACACTGCGTTAATACCGCATTTCAGTAGTATAGAGCGCGTAGGCCTAACAAACTGCCTAGCGCATGGTAAATCGTCCACCAGGGGCCTCTGCAGGATCCTGTAGCTGCCTCCCGCTCTTATAGATAATTTTGACCGTTTGACGCCTTCATGCATGCTATAATTATAGGCGCATAGTTGCACTACTTAGTCCAAAATGTCTAGGCAAAGACAAATTTCCTTGACTAATTACTTCAAGCCAAATGCACCCGTTCCAAGGCCTACTGTTGATGATCATGATTGTAAGCCCTGATTGTAAGAGCACCAGTCATCTTCTCCAGAGTCGACATCTGCATCAATTGAGCATAGGCCTACTGAACCTAACCCAAGGGACCCGTGTCGTTGGCGGTACTTGAAAAATGGGCGACAACAGGCGGTGGACGGGGGAGGGGGGACATGCCCCCCCATACATTTGAAAGTCTGTCTCGGGTATGCATCAAATCGCGCAATTTAAAGCCAACAATTTGCAAAAGCTCCCTATAGTGGGAGGGGGACACCCCCTCCCATATACCCTCCCCCGCTTGGTCGCTTCGCTCCCTCGCAATGCCCATCCCACTTTAGAGAACATTTTGCCCCCTTCTTGAAAATGATCCTTCTACATTAAGCACACCATTTACAGATCCACCTAACCAGACAATGTACGCCAGAAACAACAGTTCCACCAGGAGATACACATGGGATCAGCGTGAGTTTTAGTGTGTCCACGGGCGTTTGATCCCGGGGGATAGGGGATATATCCCCCACTTTTTGATGGGGGGGGGGGGGGGGGTGGCCTGTACAAGTACAAACGATCCCCCCTTTTTTCGAAGTTAAATCTTTTAAAAATCTTTAAAAATGCATAATGATAAGGACAATAATGACCATACTTCTAAAGTGATATTTTAAACACCAATTTCGAACATTTCTCCACATGGGAGGGGGTAAACCCCCTCCCACACCCTCCCCCAAATAAGTATAGACATGCACGGACGATGTGAGCGTATTTGAGTCTGGTGTTTGTGTAGGTTCGATTGTGTTTGTATACTATATAGCGGTCTAATCATGAGGGAGATGATTTAAGTCATGATTGCTTTAATTTAGTATTATCAAATTTCCTTCCAAGGTATGCACCAGATTGCATTATTTCGAGTGAAAATTTGCAAAAGCTCCCTACCGTGGGAGGGGGGGGGGGGGGGGACACCCCCTCCCACACCCTCCTCCCCCCCCCCCCCTCGGGCGCTTCGCTCCCTCGCAGTTGTTCCCTCCCAATCCGTTGACCCTCGCTACGCCACTGGTTGTGTTCATGGTGAACTTGTTTTCCCAACTTCTGCGATAATGAGAGATAATATTATGAAACCTCAATTACAAAATCACACGAGATTATCATAGCAGTCAGTGATATCATGAATAATTATATCAATCAGTGTAGCTTCACTCTATAGCTATATCCGACCACAGACACTATTCTGATCTGTCTAAAGATCCGATTTGCTACAAGGGTCGTAGATGTATACGAGACCTTAAAAACAAAGACATTATTCCGAGGGTAATCCACGTCTGGATTGAATGGATTTAGATCTACAAGCGACGTCTGTTATGCAGATCGATGTCAAGGTTACTGTAGCCATGTTTGTGTAGCCGTTTCTACCCTTCGGCCATGTCCATTATAGCATTGACTCACGATAACACTATAACCCTAGCTAAGTACAAAGGGGTGGGGAAGTTGTTTCTTCTTTTGGGAAAATCTTACCCCTCACTACCACCGATATAAGGAAAAAGTTAATAATGAAACATGTAAAATGATTTTCCCTCTTTGCCCACTTCCCTGTCTAGCTTGACCCTGGTACTTCAATGGTCTTTAAAAACAAACAAACAAACAAACAAACAAACAAACAAACAAACAAACAAACAAACAAACAAACAAACAAACAAACAAACATACAAACAAACAACAAAGAATACACCAACAGAAAAATAAACAAACTAGCAAGCGAGCAAAAAACAAGCACACAAACAAACAAACAAACAAACAAACAAACAAACAAACAAACAAACAAACAAATAAACAAACAAACAAACGAACCGAAAAACGTTCTTTCCCCCAACAATCTATTTCCTCCCCCTGATTATCTAGTTTCTGGTTCAAATTTGAGTAATAACACCCTATCCAATACCATCTCACCATCTTATAAAGGGGGATGTACCTTATAATCATGTCTTGAATTGGTCCTGAATCGATCATAGTAGATGTGATGCCCCCTAGCTACCCCTTATTAAACCCTATAAGTGACATGGTCGCGTCAAGTCACAATACTGCTATAAATAATTATACAGATTCTATTGATTCGTTTGCACGCAATAAACATACTTTCTATACATTGGAGATGAATATTGATGTTAACTTGTCAAAAGAACTGGATCTAGTGGATGCTTGCTGCGTAAAGGGATCTAGTAACCATGGTAACAATGTCAACAATCCACAAAACTTACTTATAACTCTAGTGGTTCTCTCATACCTTGTTGTATTCGTATTACCAATCGAAGCATTGAACAGGTTTTGGTTTTTCGAATTTTGTTTAAAAGATTGTTACGATCGAAGTGTTCGGATTTTGAATTATCCACTGGAGAGTTATAACTGTGTAAAAATACAGTGCAACATCACGTTGCATTTTCGCTCATTACCCGGCCATATAATATTATCCATCTAACATAAAATTCCCACACATTACTCAGTGGACATATCAGATCACAACATTACACATTTTATCAACCATTCCTCACTGTTTGCACATGCTAACAAAGTTACTACATGTTTATCCGTTTAAGTTGGTACTCAGAAGGTTAAAGAAAAACATCATAGCCTATAATAGTAGTACCCAAGCTAAGACGAATCACCGAAGCCCTCGGGACCCGCCCATCGGAACACTCACTCAACTTAGGTTTGTCCCTTGAGCCCGGAGAGGAAACGGAATGATTATGCCCACTCCTTGTTTCTCCTCCTTAAATCCCGAATAATGGATGATTATATGCCTGTATACATGTATGCCATGATAACTGGTTTACTAGAACAGAAAGTGCATTAACCTTATGTTGATATTTTCTTCTGGATATAGAATACACTCATACGCACGTTCTTGAATAATAGGGAGCTTTAGATTTCACAACCTAGCCCATGACGCGGAATCTTCTCTCCCCTAACGCTGCGTTCTTCAGCCTATACCGCGCCGTGATTGGTCGATAAGGAGAAGAACGCAGCGTTAGGGGCTGTGGTTAGGGGAGAGAAGATTCCGCGTCATGGGCTAGGTTGTGAAATCTAAAGCTCCCTATTATTACTGTACGTGCGGAATCTAAATATGAATAACCAAACGTATTACCAAAGCAAATGCATATTAATTTTGTGGATTTACGAAGTAATCCTCCAATATAACCAAATACAGTTATTGTGGAATATTATAATGTTATCTTATGAAGATTTCAAGCATTTACTTTAGTTTATGAAGTAATTTTGTCTAATGAACCTTTTTACGCATACAATTAGGGCTCTCCTTTATGGTATATAACATTGATCTTTTGATGAAGATTCTGATTAGTTCCTTCTCAAATCTTGCTACACAAGCTTTCATGGTGGATTTTTTTTTACATTAATTTTCCTCTATCTTGCCTACGAGTTCCACGTCATAGTTATACAAAATAGATATGAATGCAAAAGAGCTTACACGTGTGTATATCACTATTTAATTATGTTTTATTTGACAACTAATTTAATTAGCATTATCATGTTCTTTATTTTTATCAAATCGGCCATAGATGTGCCTTGCCATTTTCTTCTGTAATCAGGTAATATATAGAAGCATAAACACAGGTTTTTGTTGTTATATGTTTACATGTATGATAATGCTAAATTCAACGGTGTGAAAACAAAACACACAAAAAACACACACACACACACACATGGTAATGAGTCGGCATATGAAACATGTATGTGTATTGCCGATTTATTGGGTGCTTGACATTTAAACGTTCATAACAAAAATACCAAAACAAGTCCCCTGCGATATCGTCTTGACCATTGACTATCAAAATTAGCGGGTAAGTCAGTGTGTGATTAATGATGTGACAATTGTAATGAGTTATTACATCGGTTGTATTCAGCAATTGTCAGATTCGATCATGTACTATTATCGTGTAGAGTCATTGGTATATGGGTTTATGAAGCAAACGCCAACTGGGAGAGTTTTCCTGTGATTATCAGGTGAGATTATCTACAAAACAGCCATTAATACATGGGGTAGACGCAGACACATTGACAAATTGGGAGTGAAAGGGTTCAATTTTGAACTGAATATAATAAATCATGTTTGACATTCGAGTAATTGGGGATTTACCAATCTAGTTCATCACGCTGTCTGTATATTATGCAAGGAATGATTATTATCATACGCAGCCCTTTTCTCAATAATATGTCGAGACATTGCATGCTGCGCCGAATGTTTGTCCCGTGTTTGTCATGCACCTGTCATGCTATTCCGTATTGGTTATAATGATGTGTGGGCGTGTGTGTGTGTGTGTGTGTGTGTGTGTGTGTGTGAATTACACTTGATTTGTACACTTGAGATGTAAACTTTTATTATTTAAAATGTTATTCAATTGTAAATGTTATGTTAATAATTTGGAGAAATAAAAATCACTTAAAAAAAAAAAAAGTGTGCGTGTGTGTTGTGTATGTGTTGTGTGTTTGTGTACTTTATGCTTGTACAATATGTGTGTGTGTGTGTAAGTATGTTTGTACCATGTATGTATGTATGTTTGTAACATGTGTGAGTATGTTTGTGTCATGTGTGTGTGTCAGTTTGTATGTATGTTGTGTGGTGTGAGCGTGTGTGCGTGTGTATATGTGTATGTGCGTATGTGTCGGTGTATGTGTGTATGTATGTTTGTGTGTGTATGTGTATGTATGTATGATTGTGTCATGTGTATGTGCGCTTGTGTGGATGAACGTATGTTTGTGTCATATGTGCATGTGTATGTTTGTGTGTTTTTGTGCACGCGTGTATATGCACGTATGATTATATTGTGTGTATATATGTGCACGAATGTTCATCTTGTGTATGTGTGTGTGTATGTGCACGAATGCTTATATTGTGTGTGTGTGTGTGTGTGTGTATGTGTGTGTGTTTGTGTGCGTGTGTGTGTGTGTGTGTGTGTGTATGTGTTTGTATGTGTGTGTGTATGTGTGTGTGCACGACTGATTATATTGTGTGTATGTGTGGGTGTGTGTGTGTGTCATGTGTGTATGTGTATGTGTGTGTGTTTTTGTGCACGCGTGTATGTGCACGTATGCTTACATTGTGTATGTGCGTGTGTCTTGACTTCTTAATTGGTCTTGACCTATTTTCTGTGGATCCCGACGAACTCGCTGCGTCATAATCCACCAAGCTTTGCCAAGCGTCTTTTATTTCATTTCCAAGGAAAAGGATTATTACAGGAAGAGAGTACAATATATTACCCCTCCTGACTAACAAAATATATCTGCCAATATCCTTTGATAATTATGTTCGTTCAATCATTAACAGTCTATCGATGAAATATACGTCTTATTTAAGACTCTCTGTTTGTATTATTATGTTTGTATTCTTCTGTTTTTGTACCCGCGTATAAAATGTATGTTAAGACCTACCGTATCAACTAAGCTGTGAATTTTAATAAAATATTCAGAATATAAATCAGTATACTGTATATGATGTCAAGTTCCGCTCTTCCACATTTTATTTTGAATCTGAATTATTAACTAATAACTTACCTAGAGTGTTCGTTGCTTTATGTTCGTGTTGTTTTTACCGTTTACTATGATATTTGAATATGTCATCAATTGGCTAAAGATTAAAAATTTTAAAAGCGATTTTCTTTTGAAAGATGGATGAACCTTTTACAGATTATCAACGAGAGTGTACTTAAGAATCAATAACTCCGTATAAAACATTTGTATTTTCTTGATAAGATTTTACATGTTTTTTTATGTTTAGTTGTTATTAGTGGGTGATTGTCCACTATTGTAAATCCTTAGTATATCATGTTTAAAGGGAAAGTTGAGTTTTGGTAGAGAGGGCGCTAGACTACTTAATTGGTTTGTGAGGTAATGAAAAACTGAGTGTAAAATTTGAAAGAGCATAATATTTAAACAATAAAATCATATTTGTTTGATCAAAATCGGTTCAGAAACGGCTGAAATATCCATAAATATAACAATTTGTAATAAACCCGGGGCCCCGGGTTTATTAGAGAATTTTGAACCAGCCGTTACAAATTCAAAAAAATGCTTCCTCTTTTCAAAAAACTTACAAAATAGGTATTTAAATAGTTGTTGGTTATTTCTCTATCTAATCACTATTTCAACAAAGCATCACATGCACAATATTTTATTCAAAATGGTTGAAACCGATGAGTGTTTAGAGAGCCCCCTCTTAAGTTTTAACGGCTCTTTTTGAATGATAACATGATCTTTACTACGTCATTTGTAATTTTGTGTTCCTTTCTAGTTATAACTATTAGTTTGTAATGTAATGATGCAGGTTTTGGTTACTAAAATTCAGTTTCACTAAAACTGTACTCTCCTTACCAGAACTCAACTATCCCTTTAAATTCAATCACAGTTTCTTGCCTTATTCATATGTACATATATTATACATCCATGTACAGAGGGTCCTACGCCCCACTAGCAATAGCTTGTTTGCTTTCGAGACGTGTTGGAACAAAATAATGAGGCATATTTTTGGTTATTCTTCTAATTATGTCAGGGTGTTTTATAAATTTATGATTTGCAATTTATCAATTGTATAGAAATATAACATTATCTATACGGAAGCATATGTACCTTGTGCCCATATAATATCTGAATGGCGTATTATATCCTAATTGCAACCGAATTGCTTGACGCCTTGGCTTTGGTATCAATATGGCATCTGTAAACTAATAAAAGATTTTATTGATGCATTATTCAAACATTTTATCCTCATAAACTTCGACTTTTAGATGAGTTTGATGGAGCCTTCTTTGATTAGCTATAGAGTAAACATGTTCTAAATAAGGCGTATACTAAATGTGATACGTGCAAGTGGCGTAGCCTTGTTCCACACTCAGACTGGAAGGGGGGGGGGCAAGAACTCGCATGATGGGGTAGCCTGGTACAACATTAGAATGGATGTTTTTTTTTCTTCATCTTTGCATGTATTTATTTATTTATTTATTTATTTATTTATTTATTTATTTATTTATTTATTTATTTATTTATTTATTTATTTATTTATTTATTTATAAATTAATTAATTTATTTATTATCTATTATTTATTTATTATTTATTTATTTATTTATTTATTTATTTATTTATTTATTTATTTATTTATTTATTTATTTATTTATTTATTTATTTATTTATTTATTTATTTATTTATTCATTTATTATTGATTTGTTTGTTTATTATTTAATTAATGTATTTATCTACTTGTTTATGCTAATCTGCACGCGGGGGAAGGGTAGTGAGGGGAAAGGACCCCCTCCACACACGCACACACACACATTGTCCCTTCTTAGCTACGGGTATATGGGTGCAACCCGACTTAGTTTGTAGGACTGAGAGGCGAATGCATGTCAAGGAGATGATGTAGGTCACTGAACTTTTGTTTGTTCCGGGGTTTTCCAAGCCATGGGAAAAGTATACAAGAAAAATGATTTTATGATGTGATATCTTCACTCTTTACAACACCACGATCAAAGGTTCTCCGATCAAGTTTTGTTTTCGTTCTGTGGTTGAGGGCAGCTTCGGAGCAAACATGACACCCGATGTCATCCCCTTATTACTAACCGTGGACAAAAAATAATAACAATTTTTGTTTTCTACATTGTTAAACCATATTCATTTGACAATAAATCTCTTCATGACAAGTCTTTCTCTGTCTCAAAGAGCAACATATTAGTATGATTATCACTACAGCCTCATAGACATTATTACCGTCGTTACTATCATCGTCATCATCGTCATCATCATCATCATCGTCATCATCGTCATCATCGTCATCATCGTCATCATCATCGTCATCATCATTATCATCATCATCATCATCATCATCATCCTTTTCATCATCATCATCATCACCATCATCATCATCATCATCATCAATATCATCATCATCATCATCATCATCATCATCATCATCATCATCATCATCATCATCATCATCATCATCATTATAACCATAAGCATTATCATCATCATATTCGTTCGTTGTCGACGCTGCAGTGTTTATTATCTCTTCCTTCTTTTTCGTCTTATTCTGCACTTAATACGCCAGTTATCTAGACTATTCCCTATGGTCCTACACACGGGATACTTTCAGGCTCGATCCCTTCTTCATCTTGTATATTTTAATTTGATCTTGTGGGCTATTTTCTTCAGAAATGTATCTCAAAGTTAAAATTATTACCGACTTACATGGTTCTTTCCTCATCTGCAACAACATCTTTGGGCTGGAGATGTTCGACCCTGAACATGTTGAAAGGTAATGTCTTCCAAAATTGTAACTTTATGTTAATTAATCATCTCTTGCACCTTTATAGGGTTTTTTTTTCGTCGGTTGTCGCGCTGGGAGCCAACGTGACCTGCAACCGCATATTTGGGTTGGAGTTGGGCGCTCCCCTTTTAATCCTATTAACCCAGTAATTTTGTTTCGACCTTGAATGGTTCTGGTTTAAAATGTTACTATATATTGTTATCTCCAGCAGACCTGCACATATATAGGGCTCTTTCGTCGGTTGTCGTGCTCAGAGCCAACCGCAACCGCAAATGTTGCCAATTTTCTGCAATTTTTGTGTCGACCTTGAATGCTTCTGTGATACAACATTTTAAAATATATATTACTTCATTGTTATCTCCTGCACCTATATAGGGCTCTTTCGTCGGTTGTCGCGCTCGGAGCCAACGTGATCTGCAATCGCATCCC
>JBAMJV010003319.1:75000-87500 GCA_037951105.1 Echinarachnius parma | reverse complement strand
AACTTGCTAAGTTACAGAGGGCTCAGAATGCTGCAGCACGAGTTCTTACTGGTATGGTATTCCTAAGTTTTCTCACATAACTCATATTTTGAAGGACCTGCATTGGTTACCTGTGAAAGAGAGAATAATGTACAAAATACTTATTATGACATGGAAAGCTCTCAATGGTCGTTCTCCTCAATATGTATTAGATTTGGTTAGTGTATATGTACCAAATAGAAATCTCCGCTCCCTGAATTGTAATATGTTATCAGTACCAAAAGTTCAATCGTTGGCAGGTGAAAAGTCCTTTCTGTAGTCAGCACCAACATTATGGAATTATTTGCCAGTTAATGTTAGAAATGCAACAACAATGGAGTCTTTTAAAATAGGTATAAAGACAATTTTGTTTAAATTAGCATTTGATTAAGGACTATATTTCTATTTCTCTCTCCTTTCCTTTCCTTTTCATTTCTATTTGCGCCTGAGAATAGTGTACTAGAGTCATGGCGCATTATACGTGCTCTATATTATTATTATTATTATTATTAACGCATTTGAAAAAATCTCAGGATTTCAAAGATATTAATAAAAAAATTTTGATCAAAATCAGATCAGATACAGATGCAATGATTAAACCTTTTGTAACTTCGGCCTACCAATTCCTGAGAGTTGTTTTTAATATATATTAAATCCTACATTGTATTAGATCGATACTTTTTATGTAAAAAAAAAAAATCATTTTAGAATCGATTTGAATGTTAACATTGATTAAAGTACTTTGATTCCCGATCGATAGCTTGTGATCAATCACCATACCAATTACATGTATAATATGTATACGATTAGGAGATCGATCACACGGCGCCCCCGCAAGGATTATGGCATTTTAATTTCTTGTTCGTTTGTTTGTTTATATTTTGTTTTGTATACTGTTTGTATGTTTGCTTGTTTGTTTTTGTTGGCATTCCAGCAAAGGATAATACTGGCTCATGTACAGAAATAAAACAATTTGAAACAATCATTTTCATCTTATATCTTACGATTTTATTCTGTTTCATCTGTTTCGCCTACAGATTTTTTAGTAAAATAGAGAAAAGGTATATTTTGGTACTATCAAGAAGCTTCAATTTTGAACTACATCCACTTTCTTTAGTTTTCACTCGATTCCTAATTTTTCATTCCCCGCCATCGATTCCATGCCAGGTAACCGCGAGTTTACCGATAAAAATAATATACCAGTAATTTAAAATTTCGCCTACCGATTTGAGACATGAGGACATAGCAAAATTAAACTGATTATGTTACAACATGCATTTAAAAAAGGTTTTCACTTGTTTCAATTTTTTTTTCATTCCCCGCCTAACCGATTCCTGGGCAGGTAACCGAGAGTTTACCGCTTACCATTACAAAACAAAAACAAACAAATTAGCATCGCTGTCCCATTTCTTTTACCTGCTATTTTATTCTGTTTCGCCTTCCGATCTGAGACATGAGGACAGAGCAAAAGTAAATTGATTATGTTACAACATGCATTAAAAAAAAAAGTTTTCACTCGTTTCCAATTTTTTTTTTCATTTCCCGCTTACCGACTCTTGGGCAGGTAACCGCGAGGCGGCCTTCCGCAAGGCGATCATGTCAGCGGGAATCACGCACGCGATCACCGAGGCGTGTATGCAAGGCAACCTGACCAACTGCAGCTGCGACCGAAGCAAGGAGACCGGGGTAACGGAGCAGGGGTGGCGGTGGGGCGGGTGCAGCGCCGACGTCAAGTACGGGCTCCGCTTCTCGCGGCTCTTCGTCGACTCCGGGGAGGTTGCCAACGACGCGCGCACGCTGATGAACCTGCACAACAACGAAGTCGGGAGAAAGGTAAGGAAGAAAATGATTTCAAACATACATTTATAGGAAAACTGACCAGTAGTTATATAATATGAATGAAACAGGTAAAATAAAATAGGTATTCAATCTCCGGGATTCGAACCCGAGTAAAACATTGAATTTACGTAGAGGAAGCATCATTCACAACAATTCCCGTTACCTTACATTCCCTGAACAATTTGATAGGAAATTGTGATTTCCGCATTTTCTTCAATCGAATATTTACAATGTAGTAGGATAGGGGGGACTTGGGGCTGCCGTAAAAAAAAAAAAAAAAATCCTTCCAAGATTTTTCAAATTATAATATTCTAGCAAATATAATTCACATTATTTACTGTAAACATACACTAACTATTCTTCACTTTCAAAATTTAAAATAGTATTGCTATCGTAAATGCCTTAGGTCAACCATATTATTATTACTACATTTACTTATCGTGCCTCATTATATTATGAGAGATATTTCGAGCAATGTTAGAAGTTAGAAGTGATCCATATATAAACTTTGTAAATTTCGAACAAAATTAATCGGAGCTGTCACGTTTCTATTGCAACTTGTTGTTTGGCCTATGTTAACAAAATAATGAAATGTGTTTTGATTTTTTTCAAATGTCTTCCTAATTATGGAAATGTTTATGCCTGAATGAAAAACGATCCGGAACGCTTTTTGATTGAAGTCAAAAGATCAATGAGCAAATGTTATGAGATCTAACGTTAATTGTCACCTTTTCACTATAGGTAAACATTGCTCTTTTCTTTTTCTATTAAACTATCACACATCATTCAGAAGAATCTTGCCATGATATTGGTATATTGGTCTCAAATATTAGTTTGTGGACAAATCTTAATGAGTTAATGGATCACTTTTAATTAGTGTAAATAAAACAATACAAGGACTTTTAAGCAAAAGCGTCCAAATGTGAAGGAATACCTTGCGTTGGTGCATGTGAGTGCGTGTGTTTGTGTGTGTGTGTGTGTGTGTGTGTGTGTGTATGTGTGTGTGGGGGGGGGGGGCGTTAATCTATTATTATTGAAATAAATTCCTGCATAAGTATTGTCACCCATGCCATGAAGTATGTAGTTTACATGTAGTTAGAGGATGCAAACTTTATTCGAAACATAACATTCTCATCTCTTTACAATCACACATCCCATGAGACCCTGAAAATTATCGTTGATAGGAAATTGGGCATTCCGCCATTTCTCGAATCGATTCCCCCATGAATTGAGTCTGAAAACCCCTTCAAATTATCTCGGCTCTTTATATTAGTTGATTTTTGTTACAAAAGTTGCTCTTTGTTTGCCAATTACTTCATCCAAATTGCTCGTACATTCCACGAGACAAACTATATAGATGATGGGACGACAATACATTCACACAGACGATAACGCGGCGATTTACTCTTCCGATTCACTAGCACGGCTTCCGCGACCACCAACTAGAGTCTATCGCCTCAAAGGACCACATTCCTCCGGCTTTATCTCACAAAGAGAGGGCAAGGAGATAGTCGCATCTAATCATCCGGCGCGAGATTGATGTTTTCAGAGAGTGTTATTGTTTGATGTCGTTCCAATTAAGAGAAAACCTACCAATGGTCCGTCTTCGGAATTCTGCGGGTGAGCTGAGACGGGTAAACGAACGCTCTCAGTGTGTCCGCCGAAATCCTGGAATTTTACGTGTAATGGTCACAAAATGTACAACGAGAAACAAACAATAGCCCTTTTTTCATTTACATGAAAGCATATTTTTTGTTTGTGTGTAAATTCATGGTTAACCCAATCCAGAGGAGTCATGTAAATCACCACAAGTAAAAGATATTGGAATAGTGTGACAACAACGCCCACAAATTGTCTTTCTTGATCATGTTGATGGCGCTATAAGATACTCGAACGGTTTAATAATAATAATAATATATATATTTATATAGCGCATAATAGTCAAAATGACTCTCTATACGCTTTGCATACTAATTTAAATAAACAAAATATATTACATTTTACAAATACAACATACCCACACAAGTATACAATTAAGGAAAAGATACATTACAGTGCAGCCTTGTCATCTCTTATACAATCATGAATCTGTTATATCATTGTTCCCCCAACTACTCTGTCCAGGTCGTGGAAGATCATGTCGGAATCGAGTGCAAGTGTCATGGCGTCTCGGGGTCCTGCACCACCAAGACCTGCTGGACCATGCTGCCCAACTTCCGGTCTGTAGGGGACATCCTCAAGGTCAAGTACGAGAGGACGCTGCAAGTAGAACCAGTTAAGGCTAAACGGACTAGACGTCCGACCTTCCTCAAGGTCTTGGACATTAACGCCGATCAGTACCGGAAGCCGCGGTTGTCGCACCTGGTCTTCCTGCAACGGTCGCCCAACTACTGCGAGCGAGACGAGAACAACGGGTCCATCGGGACGGTGGGTAGGCGGTGCAACAGGACGTCGACGTCGTCGGACAGTTGCGACCTGATGTGCTGCGGGAGGGGGTACAACACGCACCAGTACACCAAGACGTGGCAGTGTAACTGCAAGTTCTACTGGTGCTGCTACGTCCGGTGCAACCAGTGTAGTGAACAGACTGAAGAGTACACGTGTAAATGACGAATAGACACTGGATCAAACGTTGTGTATTTACCACGGACACTTGCAAGTATACACGTGTAAAATGGCGAATGTGTATGTGTGTGTACGCGTTTGAACTTACAAAATGACGAACAAAGTAAGATACACAAATCTGGCGAACGGCAGAGATCTTCTGTAGACTGTGTTGCTTAGTTTATTTATGACGAAAACAGGATTATGCTTTAACTACCTGTTTTATGCAGCCTGTACAGCGTGATGCTGTTTGAAAACAGATTATATAGTTTGATATGACCAGTTATTATCTAAAGAAGCGGCAGAATGAATCTGCCTGTCAAGCGATAATCAAGAAGAACTTCGTTGCCTCGGGCTGTTCTTGACAGAAATGGACCTCTAAAAAAAGTCATCAAAATCATTATAATTATATTCATCATCATCGTCGTCGTCATCATCATCATCATCATCATCATCATCAGCATCATCAGCATCATCATCATCATCATCATCATCATCATCATCATCATCATCATCATCATCATCATCATCATTATCATCATCATTATTATCATCAGCATCATCAGCATTATCAGCATTATCAGCATTATCATCATCATCATCATCATCATCATCATCATCATCATCATCATCATCATAACCATCACTACCACCATCATCATTATGAATAGGATGATGATCATCATCATTGCATTTCTTTATTTTTTAAATGCGATTTTCTAATATTTTTTGTAAAGAAAATAATACAAATTTCGAATCATCATCATCAGTATCATCATCATCATCATCATCATCATCATCATCATCATCATCATCATCATCATCATCATCATCATCATCATCATCATCATCATCATCATCATCATCATCATCAAGATCAACATCATCATCATCACCATGATCATCATCATTTTTAACCTGTTTTTACTAAGAGTAAGACTATGGGAACCCGTGTTCCAGTGGAACCAGGTGGAACCGATATTTCAGTTTCCCAATAAACATGATAAAGGCTGCTTTATTTGCTTGAATCTACTAGTAATTTGCAATGGCCAATTAGTTTATTATACCAGAGAAGCATGAAGTAAGAGTTATCATTCTGTCCTTTTCTCCCTCTAAATCGCACACCCTCAATTATCTATTTTTGTTGTCATTTTAGCGCCGCTGCAAAGTTGGTTTAATTCTTTGTAAATTTTGTCAACTAATACGTCAACCAAGTTACTTGATCCTTGCAAGTTACCATTGTACTTTGGGTGACTAAAAATAATGCATGCATAACTACGGGTGTATACTATAGCAAGCTATGTCAGTATGTCCACCCATCTTCCTGGTCTGCCCGTGTTTGGTGAATAAAGAAAAAGAGCAAAATCTGCTACACGCGCAAAAGATATATCTTCGGTAGATCAAACATAGTTGCGTAATGAATGGGAAAATGTGGTGTTTATCCCGATAACTGTTGTGTTTGATTTACTCGAAAACAAACAGCGACTTCAAGAGCTCCTGAGTCCCGAAATGGGCGGATACAATCGGAATCCACCAACTTGCTTTATAATTTTAACTATGGACAAACAAATTCATTTTGATTATTTTGTTATTCTGAAGTTATACTGTGTATAAAATGCACGCTATCATGCCGCTGTAAGCGTTTATTGAAAAGTAATTCAGTGGTTATTATAACGATTTTTTATAGACTGTTTTAAATGAATGCCGATAAGATTATTTTATGAATTTACATTGAATTTAATCATGGCTTTTAGAGATCTTATAATATTTCTGTGAAGACTTTACTTGCATATGTTTGCATTGTGAGAAACTAATCAATGATTTGTTACTGTCATGAGTTAGAATTATAAAAATTTAGCCTCTCTTGTCGCAACATATTGGATCTTGATAAACAATTAGTGATAATTGCCAAAAAAGCATGTCGAAATCCCCCTTTTGTAGTGTAGTTATATGAGTCCAAGACTAGTTTTGTGTCCGTTATCTATTAATTTCTTCTATGCTTATATTATTTGATTACTTCCATAGCTTTATCGTCTTCCAAACCGTATAAGTATGTTTGTCGTACAATTCTAAATCTGTTTCCACGTAATTTCTTGAGTTGTTAATAGGAAAGAAAATCAAGAAACAGTGTGTTAATTTCTTGAACACAAGTTGTACATAACGCAATATTCGTCACTTATATATACACAACTGTTATCAATAATGTATATATATATATGCGTTATCAATTTGTATAATATTGGATATGACGATGAAATATTTAGTAACGAGTACAGGTCAAAAATATGAATTGCATCAAACAATTTCACAGCAACGTGCATAACAACCATATCCTCGGATTATCTCGTCTCATTGTCCAATGTATATAAATTACGAATATAATATTGATTCATATCACACTATTACAATTATTATACTTATATATAACACACATATCGTCGTTGTTTTGATTATAAATTATAATCGTACTAAAGTTTGAACTGATTTCACTCGACTTCAAAGATGAAGATAATGGGGTGCAAGAGGGGAATTTATATTCTTGTGGGGATATTTGCCCCCCCTCCCTACGGGAATACAAACAAGAAATAAGACCAATTCTTATTATGGAAAATAATTATGATACTTGTATAGTACTAAGCCATGCAGTGACCCCCTCCCCTTGTCATCACCAATATAATTATAGCCATAACTATAGGCAAAAGGGATGCACGTATATACGGTAGACAAATATTGCGTGTTTTGTGTACACGATGGATATAAATAACTGTGGTTGACATGGATCGAGGTGATGTTAGAGGTACTTACGAACTTTGTCATGTAGTGGATCCAATAATGGTACCCCTATATCCTAAATTCAGGGGCATATGCGTGGTCGGGCCGATTGGAAGGGCACGCGAATTTTTTTTGGGCACACCTCATGTATTTCTTTATTTTTAAACAGATTTCCCCCACATGTTTGTTTTTTGTTTGTTTTTGTTTTTGTTGTTGTTGGTACATTGCTGGGGTACGTGCCCCCGTGCCCCCCCCCCCCCCGGTAGCTACGCCACTGCCTAAGTTATTCCTTTATTTTTTACACGGCTCCCTAGACATGCTAGATTGCCAGTTTTTTTTACCCTCTCTTCAATACTTATTCCATATACATTATCCTATAGCGACTTAGATCCCGTCCACATTGCTACACCCCTACACAGGTAGTGGCAACCCCTTTTGCCTGATAATGATGCCCCTCTTTAAATCACATCAGAACACTCATCAACCTGTTAAATAACCTATTTAAGTTCCCAACCCTAAGGAAATGGGTAAACAGCTTTGAATTGAAATGCGTCATGATTGTAATTATGAAGTTCTGAACACTCACACTAGTGCGTAATAATATATGTAATACTAATATAAAAACCCCGTTTATGTATCAAACAATCCAACCCCTTTTTTATTCGGGATATAATTGGAAGTACTCGTTTTTATGTGTGCATGTTTATATTATTCATCTAGCAAGCAAATGGACACAAAATTAATTGTAAGCGGAAAACAACAATCTCCAACGCTTGTCAAATACAGTATTATTTATTTGATGATTGCAGTTTACCCTTTTTGAACTACAGACTATAGAACTAGAAATGTAAAACTATTAATGTAAACAGTCATATAAATCATATAGTTTTCGAAAATGTTTAGAGAGATCCCGATATTTTTCCTATGACAAACGGCAGAAAGTGATGTGCGAGGTCTAATCTAAATCATAAATAAAATTCATCACACATTTTGTTAAAACCAGTGCGTCACCAATATTACTATGCAGCCTTTCCATTTCGTTTCAGCTGCCGTCGTGGTTGATTTTTACAAAAGATTTGTATTGGATTTTGTTCACAGATATTGTTTGTGTTTTGTTGTTGAAAATGTTGTAAAATAAATAGGGTTACAAGTTAAGTCACTGCATAATTATTAATATAGCCAAGTATTGTCAATTTATTGTTTGTGTGTAGCATATACATATTGGACAACATCCATGCTACTCTTGTGACACATACGAACGAAAATGTATTTGTACAGTGTTTCTCCATGATTATGTATGATAAAATACTTTTATATTGTATAATAAAACGATTGTCTATATATTACGAATTTCATTGCTTTAATTAATGTTTTTCTTTTTACGTTCAAGTATTCAGTTCACTTTGATGTTGACAATCAATATAATAATGGTGATTGCGGTGGTGATGATGATGATGGTGATGATGATGATGATGATGATGATGATGATGATGATGATGATGATGATGATGATGATGATGCTGCTGCTGATGCTGATTATGTTGATGATGATGATGATGATGATGATGATACTGATTACGATCATGATGATGATGATGATGGAGAAATAATTATGATGATAATGATGATGATGACGAAGATAATGATGACGATGTTAAAAATGATGATGACGATGATGACGACGATGATGATGATGATGATGATGATGATGATGATGATGATGATGATTTTTTTTTTGAGGAGGGGGGGGGGGGGGGTTATGGAGGGGATGAAGAGGAGAAAAATGTCACAATCCATAATCTATACTTTAGGCCTGCTCATCAGCACACATTTCTTGCAAATATTTGGCTACTCGCAATTTAGCGTGTATCTAAAGCAGTTACAAAGAAAACACAAGTTTGATTGCGTTCTTTGTCCCTGATTTGTTCGCATGTCTGTTCGGTGTACTATTATTGTTAACTTGACCTTTGCGCAATATTTAATCATCTGAAGGACACACCCCATTATGTACTGGCGACCGCGTGCTGATTGTACATTACATCCCGTGATTACTCCCCGGTGGTAATCATTTCTTTTCGAATTGGCCAATCAGCGTTATATTAATGAATTATGACATCCTCCCTCTGCATCTCTCTCTCCATCTCTCCCCTTCTTTCGGTTGTTCTAGTCTTCATTTATTTTTTTCTTCCTTTTGTCTTTTTGTTGGAGTTCTTTTGGTTGAGTCGTCCGTTCTTTCTTTTTATGTCGTCATTCCATATCCCCTTCTTTACATTATGAATGTCAAATTTAACTCCGTCTCTCTCCCCCTCCCTCCCCCTCTCCCTCTCCTCTTCCCTCTCCCCTTCCATCTCGGGTTCTAGTCTTCGTTTAATTTCTTCATTGATTTGTTTTCTTCCGTTTGTCATTTTGTTTTAGTTCTTTTAGTGAATCGTCCAATTTTTCTTTCATGCCGTCATTCTATATCCCCCTTTTTTGTTTACATAATAATGATAAATGCTAAATATATCCCCCCTCTCTCCCCTATACTCTTTCCTCTCTAGTTTTTAGTCTTCGTTAATTCCAATAAATTCTTCCTTAAGTTTGCCTTCCTTCTGTCTTTAATCACCTCCTTCTTCTCGTATCACTTACTTTGGTTATTTTCTATCCTTTACCCGTCTATTTTTGTTTGTTTAAGTCATCCATTTTTTAAAATGTTGTGTTGTCTTTCTATTTCCCCTACTTTACATAATAATCAATGTTACATTTCTCACCCTTTCTTCCCATACCCCCCCCCCCCCCCCCCCTCCCCCATCTCTCTCTTTCATTGTCCTTTCCCTGAGTCTTTGTTTTAGTCTATACTGTTGACTTTCTTTCTCCCTCTTGTATCTATGAAAAACAATACAAAACAAGCTCATATCTCAGTCAAACCTGCATGTCTCAGTGTCCACCTGCTTATAGCAGCGAACCTGCCTGCAGGACCACCGAAAGTTAATATTTTTTTCAGGGAAAATCAATGTCTAAAGAGGTCACTTGTTTATAGTGGCCACTTTTCTTCTTTCCATCTGGTGGTCACTATATATACACAGGTTTATCGTTACTAGAATGTAAGATGCGTGATAGTCGACGGGCCATCAAACGGATCTTCTAATCCGATTTGTCGTAAAATTATTGCATGCAATTTAGCGGTAAATTACGTTTTTGATTAGAAAGTAAGCGTGTCCCGTTTCCCTTTCACATATTTTCGCGCCAAGAGGTAACAGAATCCTTACAACAACCCTGCGGGGTCCTTCCGTTAAAAATTATTACAGTATAGAGGCTATACTTCTGTTCAGGCATACAATATTGTCCAAATCATAATGGGTCCTGATTGGAACTGACGGGATATTTAAATTGAATATACCATGGACCAAAAGGTCTATGCGTGTATATATATATATATACTGTATATATCCCTATATATATGAACAAGTAAATGAAGAAATACCGTAGGCGTCCTTATCAACTTTATATAGAGGGGCTATATTACTAGTATCCGATATTCGAGGATTCTTAAAACAAAACAAATTGCAGTGTTCAACGAGTATAACATGAATCGTAATTGAACTAATATCGTTCACAATACTCAATAAAATAACGAGATGACGAGATCAAGTTCGATTGTATAGCGTGGTCAAACTACGGTAAATGGTACGTGGGGGCCCGCCGGCTTTTTTTTTGGGGGGGGGGGGAGGGGGAGGGGAGGGGGGAGGGGGGGGGGACTGATGAGGTACTGTATTCAAACTTGACTGGAAAACTTCGGGGGGGGGGGGGGGGAGTTTTTCACAAAGATCCTAAGTTGAACTTAACTCTAAGTTGGTCTTACAAAGTATGGAAAGCCGTTATAGTTTCTTTGAAACAATTTTGTAAAATTTCTTTCAAAAGGTATAAAATGTTGATACAAATTATTGATATTTTCTATTATCAAGGAGATTTCATGTTCTTCATGCAAAATGTATAAAACGTCTAAAATACTTGCATATTTGCTTATAAATATATTTTATTTCAAGGCTACAAATGGCTTTCCATACTTTTTAAGTCCAACTTAGAGTTAAAGGCATGCCTGTAAAGTGTCTAATTCCACGAAAAATACTTGGAGCTTCCTCGTTTCTCTTCTGCCGTGTTGTTTAGCTTATGGTAAGAGAAGAATAAAATAGGGTTAGATTTGTTCAAATGTCCCTTTAGTATGAAGACAATTATCATTGAAAATCATTATTTCAAAAGGGTTAGCAACGCTTTTGATAACAAGTACAATTGCCGTAGCTGAACACGTCCGGCCAGCGCGCGTGGGAAACCTTCCCGACCCGACTGAACTTTGAGCCGAGCGCGCGCAAATTCCATGAATTCTGTACCGTCCTGTAAACATACACCGGGTGCGGATATCGCAAACGGATGATTATTACTGCGACAAATCTACGGCAGGCCATCAGTATTCGGTGATAAAATATGAACTCAATATTCGTTTGTTTCACTAGGTAAACAGTGTTCGTTTTCTTTCAAACTTTCACAAATCTTTCAATTGTATTTTACAATGATATCGATATAGGATTGAAGTCTCAAATGTCATTTTGTGCATTATCTGACACTTTACAGGCATCCCTTTAAGTTCAACTTAGGATCTTTTTGAAACACCCCCCTAGACATGCGCCACCTTGCGTTGAACTAATTTCGGTTGTTTGGTATTGCAGGCGGTTTACCTTATATCTATAGTACTAAGGATTTTTTTTAGGGGGCAGTGCCCCCGTACCTCACCTGCCTCCCCCCCTCGTCGCTACGCCATTGGATGGATGTTGTATGATTTCTTCTCGCAATATTGTACACCGCATATCGATCTACCATACAACCGAAATTATTTCAACGCAAGGTGGCGCATGTCTAATAAGTTTTCCAGTCAAGTTCAAATACTAGTACTGTGGTACCAGATGAGGGCTCGTATTCTAGTCAACCACAACGTATAATAGCATACAATGATGGTATTTTTAGTAGCCAACTAATGTTTACAAAGTATGTAACATAGCCTACTCCTTTATTACCCAACTTTCCCTATAGTTGTCAACTACGTATCAGATTAAGATTGTATTCGGTGCTTATATTTCGCAATATTACCACATGGACTTCAGTTGTAATATGAACCCACATAAATAGGGAAGAATCGATCTCTATGAATATCATGTATAAGGGCCAGTACGTAGGCCTACTCTCTGAGAATCGTATAATATATAAAATACCCCCCCCCCCCCCCCCCCATGCAC
>JBAMJV010003319.1:0-70000 GCA_037951105.1 Echinarachnius parma | reverse complement strand
GCTGCTGGCTGGCTCGGAGGGTGGATGCCCAAGAGAAGCTCGCAGCCCCCAGGCTGCTGGCTGGCTCGGAGGGTGGATGCCCAAGAGAAGCTCGCAGCCCCCAGGCTGCTGGCTGGCTCGGAGGGTGGATGCCCAAGAGAAGCTCGCAGCCCCCAGGCTGCTGGCTGGCTCGGAGGGTGGATGCCCAAGAGAAGCTCGCAGCCCCCAGGCTGCTGGCTGGCTCGGAGGGTGGATGCCCAAGAGAAGCTCGCAGCCCCCAGGCTGCTGGCTGGCTCGGAGGGTGGATGCCCAAGAGAAGCTCGCAGCCCCCAGGCTGCTGGCTGGCTCGGAGGGTGGATGCCCAAGAGAAGCTCGCAGCCCCCCAGGCTGCTGGCTGGCTCGGAGGGTGGATGCCCAAGAGAAGCTCGCAGCCCCCAGGCTGCTGGCTGGCTCGGAGGGTGGATGCCCAAGAGAAGCTCGCAGCCCCCAGGCTGCTGGCTGGCTCGGAGGGTGGATGCCCAAGAGAAGCTCGCAGCCCCCAGGCTGCTGGCTGGCTCGGAGGGTGGATGCCCAAGAGAAGCTCGCAGCCCCCAGGCTGCTGGCTGGCTCGGAGGGTGGATGCCCAAGAGAAGCTCGCAGCCCCCAGGCTGCTGGCTGGCTCGGAGGGTGGATGCCCAAGAGAAGCTCGCAGCCCCCAGGCTGCTGGCTGGCTCGGAGGGTGGATGCCCAAGAGAAGCTCGCAGCCCCCAGGCTGCTGGCTGGCTCGGAGGGTGGATGCCCAAGAGAAGCTCGCAGCCCCCAGGCTGCTGGCTGGCTCGGAGGGTGGATGCCCAAGAGGCTTTTGCTAAAACTTGTCCTTGTCCTTGTCCTTGTCCTTGTCCTTGTCCTTGTCCTTGTCCTTGTCCTTGTCCTTGTCCTTGTCCTTGTCCTTGTCCTTGTCCTTGTCCTTGTCCTTGTCCTTGTCCTTGTCCTTGTCCTTGTCCTTGTCCTTGTCCTTGTCCTTGTCCTTGGGACCGCGTGAACTCTCATGAACTCTCATGAACTCTCATGAACTCTCATGAACAATGAAGTTAATTGGAAAGAAAGAATGGTTAGCATATACAACAATACTTGTAATCAAATAATCAAATAATCAAATAATCAAATAAATACACATGTTGAGAATCTGCCCCGAACGGGGTTTGAACTCGGATCGCCTGCGTTGAAACCCATCACTCTCCCCCACTTTGCCACAGCAAGCTGGCGACAAAAATACATTCAATTGCCCAACAAACTATCAATAATGGCATTATATGATCGGTCGTGCATTTTGGAGTAAAAGTTCTAAATTTGACAGTCTTGTATCGACCACAACATTGTAGAGAATGTGTATATCGACTCACTGCGGAAACGCCGATGTGAGCAATGTCGGCCATATCCAAGATTAGTTCCAATGTATGAAGGCGACTATTCAACAACTTCTATTTTCTGAAATATATATAACAATATATAAAATAAGCACATGATGTTTGTATGTTGGCAGTGGCGTATAATCTAGCGGGCATACACTGGGGACACACCCCACAATCAATTGACAATATGAATTTTAAAAATCCGATAATCAAAGGAGTGGCGAGGCACATCCTCCCTCCCGAAATAAAAAATAATATGATAACTATAATAATCATTATACATGTAATTATCAAATTATTCGAGGGGGGGGGGATTGTTATACCTAACCTGTAAAATTAATGAAATATACGTATACAAAGTGTGTCCCCAATATTGTGTGAGTGTGGGAAACCAGACCAGGAAAAGTCCTGTAATGTTTCCGTCATAGTTTTCAAATTCAAAAGGTATCCAGTACTTCAAAAACAAAACATACAATTTCGGAACCAAAAGAAAAGCAAAGCATTTGTTAAAGTGATTCAAATACAAAATAAATACATATAAAGCGGAATATTCAAACAGCAAAGGTTGCTTTCATGCCTACTTTCGAATCCGCTTTCATGGTAATCGTAATGAAAAAGATACTAATCAAATCGTACAATTGATTGTATTTAAATTGGTTTTATTGATGCATTGGTACAATGACTGTCATCACTTTTAGATTCTATATTATATAAATAATAATTAAATCTACAGTCTATCATATGATATATTTTGGTTTGTTACTTCCCAACCGGCTGCATCTACATAGATTACATTCATTTCATTTCCACATTATTTTCATCTGCACCCAACATTAAATTTCATTCCATTTATGCCTAGTTATGTAGCATAATGTGTTAAATTATTTATTTCGGGGACCAACAAAATCTCAGACCGGCAATGTTTAAAATGTTGGTCTCGCATAATCTCTAATATGTAAGTTCATGGAATTCAGATTATTTTTTTTCTCAATGCATTACTAATGCAATTGTAATGTTTTATGGGAAAGTAAATGTCTTTAGCATTATTATTTTGAATATCATGAGATTATGTTAAAAATAAATGAATAAATCAAATCAAATCCACCAAGGCTTCACATAATAAATTTAAACATAGGGAAACTGACTAGAAATATTTGATATAATGATAATAATAAATTGCTCTTCCGCAGGTTTTCTCAACGCGCTTTACATTTTATAATATTATAAAAGAAAATTAGCACAAAAAAAAATAATTGATTTAACAACTAAGCTAAAGCGCTTGTGATTGATGTGCGTCACAGTTCCTAATTAGCTAACTATATATGATTCTGTGCGAGGAATCACAAAAGTAATGCATATCTTTTCAGATCAAACAAAATTGGTATTCTCAGGTTTGATTCCATTAACGGATGCCAAATTGTATTTGCTAACTTTCTTTTAGTTTATGATATTCATTCCTGGTCAGAGCTGACTATAATTATGTTTGAATTTACTTGATTAAAAAAAGCTGCATCAAATCGGTGATTCCTCGCACATGCCACCAAGTTGATTTTATTACCAGTCAACAATTACACCGTAGTATGAAACTTATTTTGTCTAATAGGTGCAACTTTGTATCACATGAGACCTGTTACTTTCGTCATATTTACAAGTATCGTTTTTTTATCAATAATAACAGCCTTTACAAACAGGGTCCGAAATCAAGCAACGACATTGTATTGAGTTTATTGACGATATTAAACGATAGTAAAATTCTATTTATTCCGTGACCACCCGAAGGGAGTTGAGAAATTGCCGCGTCAAGCTCGGAGGGGCATGCAGTGGGCGTGTTTTCGATAACTGGGGTAAAATTAAGTTGAAGAGTGGACGATTTCATATGAGGCGCTATATATTTAAATACAAATTATCTATTAAAAATTGACAAGATGAGGAACACATTTAAACAGTGATAGAAAATTGGGTGTATTAAATCATATATGTAATTGGGACCTCATGAACCCAACATCAAACACTGGTAGCCGTTTCGAGAAAATTAAATGGCGCCCATGCATGGCCACCAGGAGCCAGTTCTAGGTGGCTCGATGTCTAAACTTGTTTAGTACTACCTAGTTATCACGTATGCGCGTTTCACACTTTTATCATAAAGTGCACATTTAAAGTTGGACAGCTTACTTAATTCCTGAAAAGAGACTTATGAACAATACCAGCGGCATGCCACAGCTGGATCGTCCAGATTCAGTTATTGTAACATAGTATTCACCACGAGCGTAGCGACTTACGTAATACCTATTCATCAAGGGGGGATGAATCACTGAATAGATCATCCCAGCAAGTTGAATGTGTATCAATGACATGTCTACGCCTGTGGTATTCACGGAAACACTCACTTAGAAAATCCATTTGTAAGTGACAACATACACATGTGCGGTTGAGTAGGCCAGTAACTGTAGCCATGCATGCCATGGGGTGTGTTGGGTGCGTTGGGTACGCACCCCCACAAAGAAAGGTCCACTTTTCTATCGGCGGGTCTCAGCCATATAAACCAGCGTTCTCCCCCCCCCCCCCCCCACCTCCCCCCCCCCCCCCCCCGCAGATTTTATTTATTCTTTTCAATTTGATATCTTTTTGTCAATAATCAAACGAAAATTATGTTTAAAATCATTATCTTTAACTCTTCTTCTATCTAGAAAAGTTATTATTGAAAGTAACGCATACTTTAATGACAAATCCACTAAATTTGCTTTCTTAAAGGGGAAGTACAGTTTTGGTAAGGCTGAGTTTTAGTAACCAAAACCTTCAGAATAACATTACAAACTAATAGCTATAACTCCACCATGCTCAAAATGAATAGGAAATTACAAACGACTAAGTATTACGCCTGTTATCATTCAAAGAGAGCCATTCAAACATAAGAGGGCGCTCTTTAAAAAGAAACCATACAAAATTATGCATGCGTTGTTTTGAGAATCATCAACAGCTATTTAAAAACACCTTTTGAAAATTTTGGGAAAAGTGTAAACATTTTGTTTTTCTTTTCAAAAAATCATTTAATAAATTTGGGGCCCAAATTTATTCCGATCGGATATTTGTATTGATATTTCATCCGTTTCTGAACCGATTTTAATCAAATAAAGTTTATTCTGCCATTAAAATGGTGCACGGTTTTGGTGAGGCACCAAGGAGGGAAAAGGGGGAGAACTTGGCCCCAATAATGAAGACAACATGAGGATGAAATCAAGTGAGCCCGACACCCCCCCCCCCCCCCTCTCATCTGCCTCAACCACGCTACCTATAACTGACGTCAACAAAATAAGAACGGTATACAGTGGCGGATCTAGGGGGGGGGGGGGGGGGGTTAGGGGGTTTAAACCCCCCCCCCCCCCCCTTGGGCTGCCAAGTGAAAATGTGATGTGCATAGAAAAAGGCCATCATGTGTCCAGACCATCGATATCGATGATCCAGACCCACACAGTATCCGCATCATCATTGGGTCAACCCCCCCCCCCCCCCCCCCCGGCCCCTCCCTTAGCAAAAAGCTAGATCCGGTAAAAAAATATATAATTATCCGTAAAATTAATACAAAATCGTTAGTAGTCTTGTTTGCAGTCGGATTTGGGATTGACGTCAAAAAATACAGAACGACCCTAACCCTATATCACAAAGCCACACACACTTTTCTAATTCTACATGGTATGTCAAACCCAGCGCGCCGGCGACTAGACTGCCGACGGCTGGATCTCGGCGCGCGTGCGTCGCGGCGCGGCCGGCGGCGGCCGCGCGCTATAGACTAGTCGGTAGTGCATAATTATGCAGTGCAGGTTGATTCCAATTCCATCGCCATCTCCATCGGGATCATAAACAAATTGACAGATTTTAACAGAGAGACACGCAACAGTTTAAGACCACACCTTGTAAGTAACACTAAGAGTCGACCTGGTTCAATATAATACATAAAGTGATAAACTATCTTATTTTGTGCTATATTTTACGAAATTAAACAAAATTTACGATAAGCCAGAACAAATCCAACACAGTTATGAAGGCGTGGGACTGTTAATAATATTTTTATACAATTCGTACTTTCAAGTTTCATTCAATAGACAAGGAATAACCTCATAGATATCTTGACTAACTAATTATTGTGTATTATGGGAACATATTTATGTATATCACTGGTTGTATTTCAGGTTATAAGCTCAGTCTTATCAGACTTATGCACATTATGCAAATGAAACCACTTTCTTGGCATGCATTGTGTAACCATGGAAACAAGATAATTAAATCAACAATAAATGTGTATTTGAGCACTTTTCTTCAATTACTTTGGTAAAGAAGATAGCCATGATTTTAAGTGGCCTTTAATTTTTACAAAGTTCTGCTTCTCAATTAACTCCTCGTTTGTATTACTATGATAATTAGGCCTTCTTTGGATATGAGCACACTTACGTGACGAAGGATAATAAATGGCCTTTGACTTTGAGCAAAATGTTCATACCATTCCTGAAGAAAATAAGCATCCTGTACTCTGTAGCGTTTTACAAGCGTTTTGCTGCGCACCTGTGGCAGCTCGCATGTCAATGCAATGGCATTCCTATGCAAAACAGGAATAATAATAATATGACAAATTTATATAGCACTTAATGCAAACAAGCCTCTAAGCGCTTTAGAAAAGGAAATTAGAGTATACGAAGTAAAGAAATAGAGAGTGGTTGAGCTATGACTGATAATGTTGTTTGAAGAGATGATTTTTTAGATTATCTTTGAATGAGTCGATTGAGGGAGAGTTCTTGACCCAGTTAGGCAGCCGCAGAGCGTTCCATAAATATGGTCCATTAAAAGAGAATGTCCGTTCACCATAAGATCAATCATGTTCAGTAATACAACAAAACATTTTGTGTCGGGAAGCAGCTTTTGGGGAGGAAGGGTTTTAAGAATGTTGATTTAACAACAACAAAAAGCAAATTCGGAAGAAATTTTACAATGTTCAGCCATTTAAAAAAAAGAGTTTATGAAGGATGCAGCTTCTTTTTATAAGTTTCACTTTTATTTGATGCATCTAATGTCTGTTTTTTTGTGGTGTTCTGTATTAAATAGGGCACAGTATATAATCAAATAATCATGGGCCCCGTTGCAGAATGAGGAATTAATTGTAAAGTTGCAATTAATTGCTCAGTGGACATATCAGATAAATAAACCTACAACAACCATTCATCAGTTTTTGCACATGTCAATGAAGTTACTAGATCCCTTTAATATATTTGTATGTAGAGCCTCTAGAGACATTTTCTCTCTTATAAATATCAGTGATCAAGGATACATCATCATGAAAATGATGAAGCTAAATATAAAGCAAGATGATGGGAGTCCTAACCCTAACCCTAACCCACAACATCACAATTCAAATATATGTATTTATACATTTTTTCTCTTATTTTATGGATGATCTTTATGATTTTTTGTTGACAAGATGACATTCACAAGATGGTAAAGCTACATTGTCAAATAAGGTGACAAGAATCAGTTCTTGTTGAATTGATTACTTTCAGTTCAAGGTTATATTGATTATTCAAATATTTTATTTTAATCCAGCTAGACATTTTCTCACACTTAATTGATCAATCAAGGACACAACATCCCAATTCACAAGATGGTGAAGCTACATATCAAACGAGGTGACGAGAGTCAGTTCCTGTATGAGACCACGGTGGAGATGCCTGTTGAAGATGCCGTCAAGGAACTGGTGCTGATACACAATGGCAGACTAAAAGTTGAACGCATGTGCTCAGGTTTGTCCAATTTTCATGAACATTTCTTTCGGATAATAATAAGCCTCTGAATAGGGTACTTACATATAGTTACACAGCGCTCTATAAATGCCAAATATTACTTAAAGGTACAATATAGTACAGTTCTGGTCAAACTGGTAAAATCATGTGCTCTTATTAAATAAATATTAACTATTTGGTTTTCATTACCTCACAAATTAATTATTTCTTGAAGCGCCCTCTATGACAATATCCCTCTAAACCAAAACTAAACTATCCTTTTAATATTATCTATTCTTTTGAATTTTAAGTCTACAACATATTTTCTGTAAACACCTAGGCACACAGATTGGCTATCAACAGGATAATTTTTTATTACAACTTAAGTACCAACATTTTCTCTTTGTCCAATAGATGTGAGCTACGACTTTATTCAATATAACTCCATGTATGGTCTGTAGGCCCTAATACTCATCACATGGTTATATTTAAACCTAGGTTATTTTTGTTTATAGGTTCAATGTAACACAGTTAGTATTAGTATCACCAAATGAAATCATTGGTTAAATTTTAAGTTAGTTGATGTGTATGCAATTGTACTTGTATACCATTAAGTGCGCCTTACGGCTGCCAGAAAACATTGCTCCCAAGGGAGCAGAAAGTGCTCTTCATCTGCGAAGCGAGTGTGTGTCCGATGACCGGGGTAATAATGTAAAGCGCTTAGAGATGTTTCATATTAGGCGCTTTTACTTTAATAAGGTTGATGATTGAATGGATTTCTGTTTCCAAATGTTTGTTATGAAACTTTTTCAAACGTTTTTTTATTTATTGCAGAAATCAAAGAGCTAGCTGAGCATGGGACCAGTCTCCCCCCAAACATGCAAGGCTTGACGGAAGATCAGATTGTTGACCTGAAGCTGGTCGATGAGTGGAGGGAAAGGTGTCAACCCAGCGGAGGCTCCGTCGAGTGTAAAGATCCGATAGGCAGAAGGAATGGGCAAGGTACTTTGTTTACTTTTCTTTCTTTTACTTATACAGCTCCATTATGTTTATTGACATTATATTTTGAATATTGAATGTAAGCTAATTATACAAGTAGAAGTGTTAAAAGTAATACTGGTGATGTTGAAGTTGGTAGTGGGGTTTTAGTAGATCTACAATTATTTAACATTATCAATTAGTGTGACTTAGTCTTATTTAACATTATCAATTAGTGTAACTTAGTCTGTACTCTATCACGTTGTTTTACAACTTGCCTCTTGTGAGTGAATGTACAAAAACTGCAGTAATGATTATACAAATAAAATCAGTGTTAATACTATTTAACCAATCATGGTAAATCTATCAGTGGTTGCAAATAATTATTCACTTTGTTTAGGATTACTCACAATACAGCATTTGTATGCTAATAAATCTAGAAAATTATATTTTAAAGTTTGTAAATAAGGGACCACAAAACTATGAGGAATCAAATGTATTAAACAAATGTTTAACCAATTTAATTAAGAGATACATCACACTTGGAATTTAGTTGGTTAATCAGTTTTGATGGATTTTTGTTTGCAGCATCGAATGAGAAAATGAAAGATGTTCTGCAAAGGACCATCAGTGAAGCGAAGAACATCGTATCAAATGTAAGTACTGTACTATGCAATTTGTAATTTCTTGTTTTCAAAATTACATGTTTCCAATATTTCTTCAAAAACAGATGACAATTCCTTGCCTGTTCCGATCGGATATATTTTTGGATATTTTAGTTGTTCCTGAACATATTGTGATAGTAATAGTTGATTGTGTCTTGAAAATTATGTGCTTTTTCAAATATTTTTTCATTAACTCACAAAAGAAATTATTTCTTGAAGTACTCTCTGAACCATTTAAGTATTCTATCCCTTTAGAATAGAATTGCAAAATGTAAGGTTAATATCCAATACCAATCTATCTCTGTTGAAGACACATGAACAAGAATATGTCAATGTTTGTGTCTCTCTGACTCGTAAAAGTACAGTTCTGGTCAAACTGAAGTTTAGTAACTAAAACTTGTATGCCATCATTAAAAAAACAATAGTTGGAATTAAACCATGCTTGAATAGTAGGCAATCATTAATGACTATGAACTAAAAAGGCTGTATTCATTCAAATGGCAGCCATTAACAACAAGACATCTGAAAGTTTCAACAATTTTGTATTAATTTATCTCTGTTTAAACATGCAGAAAAAAGTGTCCGCCAATGTTTGTGTCAACATACCGATGATCAAAGACTCTTAAAAGTACATTTCTGGTCAAACTGATTTTTGGAACTAAAAATTGTGTGTTATCATTAACAAACAATATTTTTAATTGAACCATGCGTGAATGGTAGAAAACATTATCTGAAGGTTGTTTTCATTCAAATAGTAGCCAATATTAACACAAGACACCTACAAGTTTTAACAATTGTTTAAAATCAATTTATCTCTGTTTAAACATGCAGAAGCAAGTATCCGCCAATGTTTGCGTCACACTTCCGATGATCAAAGATGCCCTGGATCAATTAAGGGGGGCGGTGACCATCGTGTACCCCATGGGGCTCCCCCCTCACGACCCTATCAGGATGGAAATAGAAGACTGTGAAGAGTTGGATGGAACCCAAGTAAGAATCATACATATTTTGTTAATGTATCTGTTTGTTTGTTGGTATTTTAAATTTGTTTGCAGATAAGTAGTCATAATAAGTAGCCAAGTAGCCATATTTTCTTTGCAGTGTCAGGGATTTTGAAAATATTACAGAGTAGTACTAGCCAAAACCTCTCTGTGTTCCTTAAAACTCTTTCACAAATGCCTTGGTGAGCTAGTTTAAAATTTTCTCACATATCACTAGCCATTAGATTAGCCCAGAAATGATCTCAGAAATGATCTGTGACATTTTCAAAATCCCTGACATTGCGAAAAAAATGTTGCTACTAGTACTTTAACCTCTATTCTGCTCCCTAGAAGTCAAGTTTAAAAATGAAATCTAGGTTTTGAACAATTTATGGATTATTTGCAACGTAATTTGTATGTTCATGTTTCATTTATTTATTCATTCATGTATTTATTTATCTATTCAATTATTGATTCATTTATCCATTTATTTGTGTATTGATTAATTCATTCATTTTATGTATTTTTTTGTTTATTATAAAACAAAATTAGGCATATGTGTCCATGCTGGAGGAAGCAAACTTATCACTCTGGTTCTCCAGGCAGATTCGGAAGAAACTGAAATGAAACATGAATCTTTCTTTGTACAACTTATTATTTCTTTTAATGCAATGAGATCTCATGTCTATGTTTTAGTTGTTTAATTATTCATTGATTTAATTATTTATTTGCATTTAAACAAAATGTGTGTAATGTAATGTAATGTGTGTAGTTCTCATGTGTTTATGTAATGTGTGTAATGTAATGTAATGTGTGTAGTTCTCATGTGTTTATGTAATGTGTGTAATGTAATGTAATGTGTGTAGTTCTCATGTGTTTATGTAATGTGTGTAATGTAATGTAATGTGTGTAGTTCTCATGTGTTTATCTTTATGTAATGTGTGTAATGTAATGTAATGTGTGTAGTTCTCATGTGTTTATGTAATGTGCGTAATGTAATGTAATGTGTGTAGTTCTCATGTGTTTATCTTTATGTAATGTGTGTAATGTAATGTAATGTGTGTAGTTCTCATGTGTTTATGTAATGTGCGTAATGTAATGTAATGTGTGTAGTTCTCATGTGTTTATCTTTATGTAATGTGTGTAATGTAATGTAATGTGTGTAGTTCTCATGTGTTTATGTAATGTGCGTAATGTAATGTAATGTGTGTAGTTCTCATGTGTTTATCTTTATGTAATGTGTGTAATGTAATGTAATGTGTGTAGTTCTCATGTGTTTATGTAATGTGTGTAATGTAATGTAATGTGTGTAGTTCTCATGTGTTTATGTAATGTGTGTAATGTAATGTAATGTGTGTAGTTCTCATGTGTTTATGTAATGTGTGTAATGTAATGTAATGTGTGTAGTTCTCATGTGTTTATGTAATGTGCGTAATGTAATGTAATGTGTGTAGTTCTCATGTGTTTATGTAATGTGCGTAATGTAATGTAATGCGTGTAGTTCTCATGTGTTTATGTAATGTGTAATGTAATGTAATGTGTGTAGTTCTCATGTGTTTATGTTTGTTTGATTGATTGATTGATTGATCTTTTTATTGATTGATTGATTTTTTTTGTAGGCATCCTTGTCCGTCCTGGAGGAAGTAAACTCATCACTCTGGTTCTCCGGGAAAGAGATGCAGAGAGGGAAGAAACTAAAGGACTACGTTGGCAAAAATGAGAAGACCAAAATCATTGCAAAGCTGCAGAAGGTTTGTGTTTACATGAGAAACTTGACATATAAATTGACCATGCCACAAATGTGACGGTCTACAAAAAGAACTATTGCACATGTTCGGCACTGGTTCAGAAAATGTTCAGGCTGGGGTCTATGGAGAATGGATGATACACCAAATCAAATCATCTAAAATGGAATAAGCTTTCAGCAGTTAACAATTTTATTTAATAGAATTCCAAGATAATTTGTAATTGATATTGATTCTAGCTTGCTAAAAGCATGTACAGTGGAACCTCTTTATAACAAGCTCTATTACAACGAGGTACATGTACCTGATATAGCAAGGTAATTTCAAAGGTCTAGGTTCTAGGCATTTGATATAACAAGGTAAGCGCTTTCAAGGAAACCGATTAGGTTGTCTTATGCACATGTGCAAATTAGAAATGTCGCCCTCTTTTGACAAATGTAGTTAGGCTCAATTTGTTATAAATGACATCATCCAAAGTGGCCAAAATGAATTGCGATTCACTTATTTGTTGTACCGGTTCTCAACATCGCAAAACTTTGTGGAAAGTTTAATTCATATAATATATTTTTTTAAAGTACACTATTTAATTTGTAAGAAAATATTTGTCAGTTCTATCGTTGATTAAACCATTCAGTTTCCTTAGAGGTACCGACTTTGTCATTCAACACTCATTTTCCTGATGACGATCAGAACATACTGATGGCAGCGTTGCGCGATGACATGTGATCTTTTTAGGACCATAGTTTTACATTGAGAGTATGGTTAAGGGATCTTATGTTTAGCAGCGAATATAAAATAGTTTTACATTGAGAGTATGGTTAAGGGATGTCATGTGTAGCAGCGAATATAAAATAGTTTTACATTGAGAGTTTGGTTAAGGGATGTCATGTGTATCATCGAATATAAAATAGTTTTACATTGAGAGTATGGTAAAGGGATCTTATGTAGCAGCGAATATAAAATAGTTTTACATTGAGAGTATGGTTAAGGGATCTTATGTTTAGCATCTAATATAAAATAGTTTTACATTGAGAGTATGGTTAAGGGATCTTATGTAGCAGCGAATATAAAATAGTTTTACATTGAGACAGGGGCGTAGACAACGGGGGGGATGAGGGGGATGCATCCCCCCCACCTCACAAGGTGGGGGGGATGACGTGTACAATCATCCCCCCCAGGTTTTTAGGGAAGGATATATTTGTTTCTGTATGTATCTGTATACGAGTGGGAAAGAAAACATTAGTTGTATGAGCTAAGACTTGTTAATTATAACGTTAACAAAGTCATTTATACATCCATTTTCAATTTTCGCTGCGCGCTTCGCGCGCGAACAGATTATCTCAGTTTGTTGTGTAAATTGCGTATGGTCTTGGGTGAGTATTTCTTTCTGTATACCGGGCCGCGTCTTTTTTTTCCGTAACCTTAATGCGTCGCTTTTCCTCAAAAACTCGTAAAAGCGCGCTGGTAAGCCAAGACTAGTCCCCGCTGGCGTCTTTTTTCCCGTAACCTTAATGCGTCGCTTTTCCTCAAAAACTCGTAAAAGCGCGCTGGTAAGCCAAGACTAGTCCCCGCTGGCGTCTTTTTTTTCCGTAACCTTAATGCGTCGCTTTTCCTCAAAAACTCGTAAAAGCGCGCTGGTAAGCCAAGACTAGCCCCCGCTGCTATTATGCATCAAAATCTGCGGCTCTGCGACATCGAACTAGATAAGACAAGTCCAAGGGCAAGGGTGACCATTATTTAATTAGTGTCCGATCTCGATGCGGACTACGACCACGACAATGAGACTAGGAACATTATGATTCATCTAGGCGTATAACTATCACACTCACACGTAGTTCCAGTGTAGGCTGGCATTGCTCTGGCTGCTTGTGTGACGTGCACCAAATTGCATTATTTCAAGTATATTATATAAATGCAAAATCTTCTCCGTGGGAGGGGGATACCCCCTCCCAAACCCTCCCTATATTTGGCTCTGCCCCAGCCCTCGGTAGCTTTGCCCGTCGGGACTCATTCTTGGCAATATAGGCTAAGTTGTTAGATCATACATAATGTGGCATATGGTGATGTTGGAACTGTGTATGACGCTAAATATAAATACAATATTTGTGTTTGTGTTCGGGTGCATATTCATTAGTGTGCCAATTGTTTGTTTTCTTCGTGAAAATATATTTTAAATTTCTGGTCGATCAAATCATAACACGCTTTCCCAGATACAGTCAATGTTAAGCCCGAATTTGCAATCTATAGGTAAGCACCAAATTGCACAATTTCAAGTCCAAAAATGCAAAATCTCCCTACCGTGGGAGGGGGGACACCCCCCTCCCACACCCTCCCCCCGCTCAGTAATTTCGCTCCCTGTGTTGGGGTGCATATTTATTAGTGTGTCAATTATTTGTTTTCTTCGTGAAAATATATTTACAATTTCTGGTCGATCAAATCATAACACGCTTTTCCCAGATACAGTCATTTTTAAGCCCGAATTTCCTATCTAGGTAAGCACCAGATTGCGCAATTTCAAGTCTAAAAATGCAAAAGCTCCCTACCGTGGGAGGGGGGACACCCCCCTCCCACACCCTCCCCCCGCTCAGTCACTTCGCTCCCTCGGGCTTGGTCGCTTCGCTCCTTGCAATGTCTCACTCTCACATCTGGCTCAAAGTTGGCAGCACTGTGAGTGTGTTTGGGCATGAGCCCCTACACACACAAAATCGTGAGCCCCCATAGGTTTTGCCCCCCAATCCAAAACTGCTTCCGGCCCGCCTGGTCACGACCATCTTAACATTCAACCCCCCCCTCCTGAGCCACTTGGTCTCGAAATATTTCGGCAGGTGGTCTCGGCCGCGAACAAATTGGTCTTGGTCCGGTGAACGGCAAATCATCCCCCCCAGGTGTAAGAACCTGTCTACGCCACTGCATTGAGAGTATGGTAAAGGGATCTTATGTGTAGCATCGAATATAAAATAGTTTTACATTGAGAGTATGGTTAAGGGATCTTATGTTTAGCATCTAATATAAAATAGTTTTACATTGAGAGTATGGTTAAGGGATCTTATGTAGCAGCGAATATAAAATAGTTTTACATTGAGAGTATGGTTAAGGGATCTTATGTGTAGCATCGAATATAAAATAGTTTTACATTGAGAGTATGGTTAAGGGATCTTATGTTTAGCAGCGAATATAAAATAGTTTTACATTGAGAGTATGGTTAAGGGATCTTATGTTTAGCAGCGAATATAAAATAGTTTTACATTGAGAGTATGGTCAAGGGATCTTGTGTAGCAGCGAATATAAAATAGTTTTACATTGAGAGTATGGTTAAGGGATCTTATGTTTAGCATCTAATATAAAATAGTTTTACATTGAGAGTATGGTTAAGGGATCTTATGTTTAGCATCGAATATAAAAGAAAGAATTGATATGTTTAACATATACTTCCTCTTCAAGTTATTCTTCACCATGGAAACCTTAAAAGGTTACATCTACTAAAGTTCTTGTAAGCAGTGGTTTAACAACTTGTTGTAATATTTCTTTTCATGCAGAGAAATTTGCGGATATCATATATAATATGTTTCGAAATGTATATATTATCCACAAAGTTCTTGTAAGCAATTGGTTTACAATACAGTCAACCTGCCTAGAGTGGCCACCGAATATGATCCCCTGCAGAGGAAACCAGTGTTGGAGAACCTGTGTATAGAGGTCACCTGTCTACAGTGGTCATTATGTTTCCATTGGATGGTTACTATACACATGTTTCCACTGTATTGTGATTGTTCTTGTTCTGCAGAGAGGCCAAGGGGCACCGGGGAGAGAGGCAGTCTTCAGTGAAGATGAGCGGAAGCAGATGATGCTGCACGCATACCGCAAGCAGGAGGAGTGGAAGGTAATTAACTTAATGCATTCTCAATAAACCCCAGCACGGGTAGTTTTGGGACCTGTCCTGGGCCCTGTATCATAAAAGATTCATGATTAAGGTTTGACTACACTACTGAAATATGAAGCGGTTTTGCTATTACAAAGAATTCCTGCGTGTGTCACAAAATGGTTTGAGTGCCGTGTAGCCATTGTGAGTTGCTTGAATTTTCTTGAGAACCCTCTTGGAAAAGTGCTTCCCCCAATGTTGATGACTTTGTCCAAAGGCCCAAGAAGCGCTCCTTTATTATTCCAGCCTGTGTACGTAGCGACTTGTTCTTCTAGAGACAGGTCCTGCGTTCAACAATGATCCCAGAAGCCAGGACCTTACATGGTCATCATTGATGAAACACAGAACAAACTTCATGGTGCCAGCGACGTTATGCAGGAATGTTATTTTGATCACTACATGACACATTTTATCAGTTTAATCCTATCTTTTTATAATTAAAATGATGATTATTATTATTATTGAATTTGATTATTTTTCATAGAAAATGCAAGAGAAGAGCGAAGATGCCTACTTGAACGCTGGCTGGGCAGACTCGGAGATGTATTTTTGATGACTATGACACAGTTCATTAGTTTAATCCTGTATTTTTATAATTACAAAATATTATTATTATTATTGTAATTGAATTTGATTATTTGTTATAGAAAATGCAAGAGGAGAGCGAAGATGCCTACTTGGACGCTGGCTGGGCAGACTCGGGCCAACTGAAGAACCAACTGCATGGAATCAACAACGTCAAGTGGGGGCCTCGGTGATTGTGTTTTAAATAGGACACAGACTGACTTGATTAAAATGGATTTGAATTAGGACTATATATCATCTTGAGTACAGTACTCTGCTATTGGATCCAGGAATATGTGTATAATGAACTTCAGTGACTAATTTTGTCCATTGTGCTCTGAATTATGAATGCAACGATCCTGGATTAAATTACCCCTGGGACCTGGTATGGAAAATGGACTTGGACTTGGACTTTGAAAGGCCAGGGGGGTGTTTCACAAAGATTCTAAGTTGAACTTAACTCTAAGTTGGACTTAAAAAGTATGAAAAGCCATTAGTGTCTTTGAAAATTTGTTGGAAAGGTTATTTTAAAAGGCATAAAATGTTGATTCAAATCATTAATAATTTGTATTATCAAGAAAATGTCGTGTTCTTGATGCATTATTTATGAAAATTCTACAATTCTTGTTTGTTTTGCTTCTGAACATATTGTATTCTAAGGCTGCAAATGGCTTTTCACATTAGTTAAGTCCAACTTGGATCTTTGTGAAACACCCACCCAGTGACCTGGAATGTCATTGAAAGGAGCTTCAATGTAACATCCTTGCCATTGAGAACCCCGGTGGGCTATGAACAAGTCTATGGGGATTTGAGATTCTTGAAGGGAAGGGATTAACAACCCATCAAACGTCCTAGCCTTTGTTCAAGAATCATTATTATCATCTTGCTGGTGTCTGGGTCTGTATTATTGACAAATGTCTTTCATGTTAAATTTAAATTTTGTTGAGGGGTTTTCTGAGAGATGAATTCATTTTTATCCAATGTGTTATCTTCAAAGTGAATGAATTAATGCTGTGTTAACCCTGTGAAATCTATTGATTTTGGCATTCTCCTTGGACCCCACCCTGGGTATTTTGGGGGGCCAGTCCTGAACGTTTGATACAGCTATTCTGGCAAAAAATGAAACTCACAAAAATTGTGACTAGAAAATGATATAAGGTTGATTTATTTGTATCATTGTTTTAGTCATTGAAGAAAATTCATAAATTTCGTTCTTACCAGCTCATCTGGTATTGTGCACAGCTATATTTTGTTTTCAAGACAGTAGTTATTATTTTGATTAACCCATAACCGTGTATTGTCATTAAACACCCATATCAAAATCTATCATTACACTTAAATCTTTTTAATGTTCTTTGTATTTTGTATTTGCAGAAATTCGCTGTATGTTTACTTGCGTTTCAAATGGACTGATTTGTGTACAGCTTCTGAAATAAAGTAATGTACATTGTTCATCTCAATGTGCATATTAAGACATTCCTATATCCAACAATATGATGCTCCTTCACTTTTTGTTAATATCCTGTGTTATAAGCAACACAATCAATACAATTATGTTCTGTACTTCTGAAAATGGGAAGTGTATTTTTGTCACCCAAAATGTTTCTTTTGAATTAGTAATATTTGTGAAAAGGTGTGTTTCAATGTGTTTAGTGCCTTTACACCTAGGTTATGTCAAATACATTGTTTAAACAATGTACATTGTTAACACTGTTTATGTAGGCAGTTGGTTAATAACTTATCTTTCCTGTCTCCTAATTCCCATTCAATGTATATTAAAAGAGAATCTTATGTTCATTATCAATTAGTGATAATTGAATGCTTCATACAAAAGTGATTCAGACAAATGTTAGTGGTTTAGCAATTTATGAAGAATGTTCTTGTTTATGTATGGTGTTGTGAACTGTTTCATTATTAAAATGCCATTCCCTGTGAAAAAGTACATGTACAGTACCTGGAAAATATGTAAATAATCATTATAGTGATGCTGTGTTAAATTCATGTACACAAGTGTATTACATGTATTACTGGAATTGTTGTATTTATGATATTTTTAAATAAAAGTGTTCATCTTGTACTTTCACTGAAAAAAAGCATCCCATTTGTATGGTCTGTGTTAATTCATTTAATTCTTAATTAATTATTTATTTTTTATTTATACAGCTAGTTAAATTGTATGGAGAGAATTAATATTAATAATAATATAGTTAATATAGTTTCTTATATAGCGCTAAATACATAAATGTTTCATAGCGCTTTACACTATTATTACCCCTTTCATAGGATACAATGCAAACCAGCACACATTGTGTGCACCATCTCCAATATTGCAAACCATGGTCCCAGTGACCTCATTATAAAGAGGTTCCGCTGTATATCCAAACAGATGATGCAAAATACAGCTGCAAACTGCTTGTCTTCTAAAGTAATGCCTGTATAATAAAATGAGAGTCAATATGGGGCCTACATTTTCGATCCTAGCAGAATCTTCTTCACAGGCTAAATGACGAGGGTACATAGAGAACAAGTATAGAGAACAAGATATATCCAAAAAGAGTATGATGCTGCTCATCTTCCCCCATTGTTCTGCTTTGTGCAGGGAGAAGTAGTCCGAAATAAAGCAAATAATGCTGAAAATAAATATCAATACCAATCAGTCAATCAAATACATACATTAATTTTAGAATGTTGAAGACCTTTGTTTGTTTCAGTATGTGACAGTGATGCCACTACCAATTGCATTTCATTTGAGCCCATGGGTAGAACACATTCAATTATTACAGCAAATCATATTGATATTTTTGTATGCCAGAACACTCACTCTCCGAGACTCACTATTCATTGTGTTTGTTATTCTGACTACAGTAGCCCATTTCAATTGTTGTAAGTGTCCAATTATTGTAACTAGTGGGTCAACAACCAATCAGCATGGAGAATTACAGCTTCTGCCATTGGTAGTTTAATTTACAATAATTTGACACTTACAACGATTGCATTGAAGTGTTTTATGAAATGGGCTACAGAACATACTAATCAAAACTTTGAGCGATCTGATGGGCCTTTCTTGGGATCACCACTCTACCCCCCCCCCCCCCCCCCCCCAACAAACAAGAAGAATATTTGACCTAGTGTACCATAAAATTCCTTCTCAAGTAATCCATCACCATGGAAACCTTCAATGACTACATGCGTTTGTCATGTTTATTTTGGGTCGGAAAAATGACTGTTGTATGTGTGTGCATCTTGTATATTTGTGGGTGTTAAATGTGTATACAACATGTCCCAAAATCAATTACAACAGGACTTTCTGCAACGATAACTTTAAAGATAGTAGATCAATCAGAATGATATTTCAGGGTATGAAACAATAACTTATTACCTACATCTTGCAGAAAACCCTATTCGATTTGCTTCAGTGGTCATGGAGAATGAGGATCTTTTGTCAATCATGTCATGTGTCCCTTCCCTCCAGGTTTTGTAATGTAAGGAGACGTGTTGTCCATTGTGTTCACGCGTTATGAACGAAAATGGACACATGACATGATTGACAAAAGATCCTCATTCTCCATGACCACTGAAGCAAATCGAATAGGGTTTTCTGCAAGATGTAGGTAATAAGTTATAGTTTCATACCCTGAAATATCATTCTGATTGATCTACTATTTTGAAGTTATCGTTGCAGAAAGTCCCGTTGTAATTAATTTTGGGACATGTTGTATATATATGTTTGAATGTGTGTATATGGGGAAGATCATACTCCGAAGATGCATACTGTGATGTAAATTATGTAATTTGTGTCTTCTCTGAATGGGGAACAAGGGATTTTTGTGTACTTGTGGGTACTGGGAAGGGAGGTTTTTGCCCTTCATTCTCTACCGGGTCCAGACGTCATGCATTGCCGCCTTTTGGCAACCCGCTTCCTGTGTTTGTATTTGAAGAGCTTAAAATTCAAATGGCACTAAATCCACTTTTTCATCTTTCGAGAAATGCAGGTCTCTTTGTCCAACTTTGTACAAAATGCCTATGGGAATATAAAAATGGAACGTTCCATATTCTGATTTTCATCGCGTAACTTGTTCAAATTTGTTTTGATTTCTGGATAGCTACGTAGCGTATTAATGTACTGATATCGATAACTCAATTTTATGGAAAGTGGATCAAGCGCCTTTTAGAACTAAGCTCTTCATCTGTTACATACGAATTGGATTAACGGGCATCGCACCTGAGATTTAACACGTCTCTGCACATTTCCTGTTTTCCGTACTGTGCAAAACCAAACGGAGGCATGAGAACACCTGAAGTGGATTATCGCTTGTATGAATTAAGAAGAAGGAATATAATCTCCCATAAAGTACTTCCGACGAAATCCGGTAATTATTAGATTCATGTCAAATGGATTAGAGAAAATTTCCGAATGCGAGCACAGTTACCACGGTTTTAACACCCACCCACACACAAACATTCACTCACACGTTTGAAACATGTAATACACACACACACACAAAAAGGAAAACGAGATTGCAACTAAATCATTTTTGAGCGGTGAAAACAGAAAATATCTTGAAATCCTCGTTCTTTCCATTCAATATTACCTATAAATTATGTTTTCAATTATTCCAAGAGCCTTTTTACTGCTTCTACTGTTCAATCGACAACTTGAAGGACGTAAGAAACGACTCTTACTAGCATAAAACGTATAGATCTCTAAATTATTAATTCTTTTGTTTTTATATTAATATTGCCTTATTGTTGATTAGCATGCAGCTGAAAAAAGGGAGCTAAACTCATCCCCGCCTTTACCAAATTTGACCACTGAGAGTTATTTGAAGGAAGGGGAAACGAGGTGATATCACCCTATTCAGTGTTTAATAATGAGAGGAATGTTCGTAATAATTTGTTCACATCGGTACCCACTTCCCTTTTATATTCTCACATAATTGCAGTTAATACATGCGTGTGTGGCATCGGCAGTATGGTTGTAAATAAAAGAAAAGGGACCATGTAAGAAGGGTTATAATTTACAAAGAATAAAGGAAATTATTGAAATTCGAACTAATGGTATAATTATGAAGGAATATGTTTATCATGTTTATCCTATATACTACCCTTCAGTGGTGTTTTAATGTTCATTTATAGCAGTAAGATATGTTTTTTTACCTTTGCTTTATTTGTAAATTAGGAATCGATATCGCTGCTATATACTGCTAGATGTCTGAAAAGGATTAAAAACGAGAGGACACTAGTTAATGATAGTAGGGATCGGAGACTATCATTCATACTCACTCCATCCTATCATGCTTTTAATACAGACATAATAGAGCCCATTTCCGCTCTTTTTGAACGGTCGTTTTTAGGAGTAAGAAATAAACATGCCTTTTCAAATTCTGCTGTTTATTATGCATGTTATGTATAAGTAGTTAAGTTATTCAAATGTACCAGCAGGGGAAATATATATATATATATTTTTTTTTTTGGGGGGGGGGGGGGGGGGGGGGGAGAGAATTTTCCGCGTATTCCGGATGTGTTTGCCTTTGAATGGATTATTATCATGTATAAGACATCTTTTATCAGATTATAACGAAGAGCGGAATAGAACATTATTATTAAGTCGGTTATTAATTTGGGGTCAGGGACTATTTTTCCTGCATCTTAAATGAGATTTAGCGCACTGATATGTAAACTGATGTATTAATTTTGCCTATGAGTCGTTTATTATCGTGTACATTCGAACAACACTATTGCGATGTCATCGAATAGCGGTATCTTTCCCGGTATTTTCTTTCGGGACCGGATTATTTTATCTGCGTATTTTGAGAACTACAACTAGATTTAGTACACTGTACAAAAGAAATACGTGGTATTTGCTCTAGAGAGTCTACGATCGATTATCAAAAAGAAATTATATAATAACACACAGGAAATTAGACAATTATTATGAAGGCAACTTATTCCAGTCAGTTTGTTTTTGTCAGGGAATCCTGCATCGTGTGGCATTGTATTGGGTTAAAGTGATCCATTAGCTTTTTCAAATTTAACCAAAATCAATAAATTGGAGCTTTCATATGAGGCAAAATTAGTTTTGATTTTTCAAATCTTTCCCTAATTATGGAGAAATTTATGATCTAATGAAAAGCGTTCTGGAACGCTTTTCGATTGTAGTCAAAATGAATGGACAAGGGGTGATAACATTTGACATCAATGTTTTCACTAGGTATACACTGTTCTTTTCCTATCAAACTATCACACAACACTCATAATAACTTCACAATGATATTGGTATAAATTTATAAGTGTAGCCACATATCACTTTTGGAAAAGGGTTTATGAAGTTAAAGGATCACTTTAATACTAAGAACCCCATACCCCCATACGCGCTTCTTATTTTGGGGGTTAAGAGAAACAAACGATTACAACGGCATCCTTCTTTGTTAGCACTGTGTAGAATGTCATTCCAAGTCGCATCATTTGGATAGGTATTTTCTTGTCCCATTCTTCTTTCCGTAAGGAAAAAAAAAATGAAGACTTCTGACAGTTGTACGGAAGCGAGATTATATAACAACACGATGGAGATAAACGCTATGCAATTAATACTTTCCCAGTGACGCCATTCGGGCGAGTATTTCAGACCCTTTGCTTTTTTTTTGCTTTTTTTTTTTGGTGTTGGTGTTGGTGTTGTTGTTGTTGTTGTTGTTGTATTATTTGAAAGGAGGGATACACTTCTCATTCCTTTATATAACATAAATTCTTTCTTTTCTCACAGTTTGTTTAAAATCGCTATTACTCCGACGCTTGGTCATTTGTTGTTGTCAATAAGAAACGAACTTGATAGGGAAATAGAGGTTTTTCTTTCCTAGTCGCTCCATTCGTACAAGGATGCCTATTCCCGCGCGTTCTAGCCTAGCTGCAAGGAGGGATACATGCTCGTTCCTTTATATTACATTATGATGTCTTTTCTCATCTTGTTTAAAAGCAAACTCGGACGCACGTTTACTGTGTCAATAATGAGAAACGAACATGCTGGGGAATAGAGGTTATCTTTCCTAGTAGCTCCATTCGGACAAGGATGCATTTCCCACGAGATCTACTAGTAGCTTGCTACAACTATACTGTACATTACACTGACATAGCGTTAAAGCCATAGAGTCGATGTGATGACTAGTGCGGAAGCCAATCATTAAGCCGTCATGGCCTGTTGTTGCTCGTCAGCTCGCTGAGGGGTCCCTCAGAGTTAAAGGGTGATGTCATTATAATTATAAGGGGAGAAATTAAACGTATGAATATATTATAATATACGGAACAGACGTGGGAAATGTCATTATAGCCTAGGAGTCTAACCGTTACGAAAGTATAATGCACCGTTCCCATGCTAGATTGTGTTAGCTGTCCATGAATGATTATATACACTGTATCTCGAGCACACTAGTAAGCTACTCTATATTATCGTACCGTATTTTAAATGTTATGTTATCAACATACTAATAAGATTTATTCCAACATAATCACAGTAAAGATAATTTAAGTTTGTGTAAAACGTTTGAAATTTTGAAAACATCTGCATTCCCTGCTTTTAGCGAAATGTTGATTTAGTTGAAATTAAATCATCCAAGTGATGACGGGCTTTAATAATGTAGAATTACTTCGATATGTCGTTTTACACGATATTGCACATCACCTCGAAAAGAACAATGTATTACCCCTTTATACATATATGATTCACTCTATACGTATAGCTGTATCATGTCACCTGCAAAATATAACATGTTAACTATCAGAAATTGTAATTTTAACTACCTTTTCATACAATTTTAAACTACATGTATATTTATTTTAATGAGGATTCTTTGCCCATAAATGGTATAGTGCATTCTAATAAAAATATAATTACAGTTATAATTCCTCTCAACCCGAATATATCCCGGCGTGTTCTAGTCATTCCCCTATATCACCTAAGGACTGTCAATTACGAGCATTACAGTTAGAATGACTAAGGTCTCCCCCAGTTCTGCCTTCATTGATGATTGAATCACTAAGTAACCTAGGCATAAAAGCAGGAATTGACCCGACTGAAAATAATTTTGAAAAAGAAACACGTTCTTCCGTCAAATATTTTCCGTCAAATATTTGTGTTACCATATTTAAATATCATCTCACTGGCGTATAGAGGGGGCTTGGCACAGAAATACAATATAGAAATACTAGAAGCCCAACTGAATAAGCGTATGACGTCTTATCCACAGATAGGCCGTGCCTCCACCTTCGATATTTTGAGCGCGACAAGTTTGTTCATTTGAATAAATTACCAGACGTGGATTCATTGGATAAAATAACACATTCTGTGGTTAAGACGGAAATTATCGAAACTGCAAAATGTAATACAAAAAAAGTCACTTTGGTAAGAATTATTATTCAACTTCTTATTTTCTCCGTTGCCAGTGGTACGAAGGAATTATGTATCTTACCGTAGCTGTATAATATAGAACAGAGATGAAATAAATCGGGCATCTCCACAAGCTTGACATCTTCAAAGGTTAGTTTTAGTTTACCCGAAGAAGTTGTCTGTCCTTTATTAGGACCAGATTAAATAAAACAAGACCATAATAACAAACAAATGAAAATACAGACACATACATATAACTTGAAAAGAAAAAGATATAACCGAAACCTGCAAGTGGGCTAATCTTTCTGCATCTGTTGCTCACTTGTTCGTTGCTTCATGAGGTCATTCGAGATGGCATGAATTACGTGTGAAATATGTCATTTCCGCTCGAAACATCAACAAAAATACACACTCCCTGATTCCTGAGGCGAAAAAATGCAGTTTACGAATACTTGCAAGATGCATCATAACCTTTCATATTTAAGATAGAATAGCATCTTATCTTCATAAGTTAAAATGCGTTGGAAGATTTTGGTGATTATAATGTTATGACCGATTCCTGATCTAAAATAACAAAACGTCAACCAGAGATTTGTTTCATACATCTACAAATTTATTTTGTGCTTATCAATGAAACATTAATGTAGCGGAGTTAGTTTACACGTTCACTAAATGCAATCATATATCAATCTATCATTATTTGAAATTATGCCAAGAACATTATTTTGATATCAATATTTCATATAAAAACGATAAAAAAGATACATTTCGAAATAAAATAAAACAATCAAATGACCGATACAAATATACATCATCCAAATTATACAATAACATATACAGAACATTATGAGCAATATGACAGTTCTGCCCATCTTATGTACATAATTTGACCTTGATAAAAGTATAAGATTATTTACACACTAAAGAAATACTGTTGCATTTAAAGACCCACTACTCGATGTATGTACATTCATAGAATACTAAACATGACATCACGGAGGTGTACGTTTGCAACAAACTAAATATTACATAACATCGACAGGTCGATAGGATTATGAACAAAGCGCAACTCTTTCAACCTACACTATGATAATAACAATAATAATAATAATAACAATATGGGGGATAATAGTTTGATTGTGTATATCATGCATTTATGTTGAACACTTAACTATTAACCATTCAGTTTGATTTAAGATGATGCCGTCTTCAAATTGTTCAAATAATTATAATCGTTAAAATTGACCAGACCTTTTTTAGAAGCATGTTGAAAAAGTAGTACAACATTGTCATTTTTTAATATTTTCATAGGCTATAATGTGTACCTAATTGTTTTGAAAGGTGTCTACATTTCTGCAATCCGTTTTTAATCCCGTTTGCGTCTTTCACCTTCAAACAGAAGTAACTTGATTGAACATGACACCTGATTATTAATTTTGGTTATTTTAATAAAGACGGGTATTGATGAAAATAGATAATTATAATAATAATAATATTCCATTTTATATAGCGCTTTATCACATAAGTCTCAAAGCGTTCGGAGCATTATCATATTAATTAAAGTATAAATAATCAATCTATAATCAATATGCATATTTTGGAAATGTTTAGATTTTTTGTTGATAGAACCTATAATTGTGTTAAAGGTACATATTATTATACAGGAACATTTAATTCATACGCGAAACTTCATGTTTGAGGTCATATTAATAAATACATTTACTTTACAAAGAATACCTAGTTACATTACATTATAAATCTAATAAACCTGATATAGACATGTGAGATTTATAAATAGATGTGACACACATTATTATCTGGTTATTTTTGGCATTGTTGTACTCATCTTTTCTCTGTTTCAAGTAAAAAATATGTTTCAAATGATTAAATTCACTTCCATAAGATCAACAACAAAATTCTGACATGTCTGAAGAGGATCATTTAGTCCAAGTAATAAACAATAAAAGCAAAATACAATTATACACTCTCAATAGAAAACAACTTGAATATGTAACCATCACATTGCAAGGCAAACATTTAATAAGGTTTTTAACAAAATATTGTATTTAAGTTTCAATAGTACGGCTTATAAATTGGTTAAATTATAATCATCAATTACTTCCAAATATCCGACACTAACATTATGTGTAGTAGATAGAATATAATCGCTGATATAGTCCAATAAAATGATAAATGGAAACACGGGTATTTGTTCGTTTACAAAATGTATTCAATATCAATAATGAAAGTGCAACATTAATATTCAACAAGGTATATGACAAAAAATGAAGTTGATGCTTGAATAGTACGCTTATAGGAAATGGCTAAAAATATCACCCAATGATTTCCAAATATCCGGCGCTACCCGGTCTGTTGGGGTCATACAAGATGGCTGCTTTGCTACTACTGTCCGTACTACCGCTAAGCTCTTGCGTTTGTAACGACGGTTTTGCCTCTACCCTCTGTCCATGCTGACCGTTATGTATGTTCGGGGAGACGTACCCGTAAGTTTCACAGCGCGCGATGCTCCGCGACGTCCGGATAAACGGACTCTTTGGCAGATCCGTCTTCTCCCGACAGGATCTCGCGACAATCCTCTGCGCCGACGTACCCATAAGCGACCCGCCGTTGAGGTTATTGTTGCCGGTCCCACTGGGGATAGGGCCAAGGTTCTCCCGCAGCTTCAGCAGCGGCTGGACAGCATACGCGTTTGCTGAAAGCGACGTCTTTGTGGTCGGCACTGGCACTTCGGCGTAGGCGTATGCGTAAGTGTCCTCCGACGGCATGGACTTCCGCGATATTCTTGATGCCAAGGACATGATGCCGTGACTCATCTTTGGCCGCATAGTCACTAACGGAGCGTCAGTTTGGGCCTTCTTCCGCCGCACTCTGTAGATGACCGCCGCTATTGCAGCACAGACCAATACGATGGCGAATGTCGTAACAACGGCTACGTAAATGGTAGCTCTACTGTGATGGGAGCCGAAGCCGCCGTCGGCAACGTGTAGATGGACAACACTCCAAGAACTTGATCCACCCACGGATCTCACCGAACAAATATACAGACCGGCGTCCTTCTGTTTCACCTTCTTCAGGAACAGCGTTCCGTTGGCTTGCAAGCTGTATCTGCGATCGACTGGTTCGGCGCCGTATGAATAATCTGATGAAGTTGCAGATAGATACGTTGGTGTGGGTGTGTACCAGGCAAGTTGACTCGCGTTTACTCTCGCTATTGGACAGTCGAACTGGACTTCTGATCCTGAGGCGACCGTTGACTTGTGTACCTTGGTAACAAGAGCATTGACACAGTTTTCCATGATTGTTTTGATCGGGACAGACCAAAGGTCACGTCCCTTCACCGATTCCGGCGCATCGCACACGATACCTGGGTCGGAGAGGTAGGGTGGTCGCCCACTTATGAAAGCCATTCTTGTGTTGAGCAGCTGACAATCGCAGTGCCAGTTATTTAGACCGAGGTTCACCTGCTGAATGCGGCTAAGTGTCTGAAGGGATGTTTTGTGGATGGAAGAAAGACCGTTCCTCGTTAGCGAAACGTACCTGACCGATGCAGGCATGTTGGCAAACACTTCCCAATGAAGTGTTTCGGCAAAGTTATTGCCGTCAAGATAGACAGCGTGTAATTTTGGTAATCCAGTGAATGTATGGACGTGTATGTCTCTCAGACCACATCCATCAAGTGTGATCTTGGTGAGATTTGTCAAATCGCTGAAGACTCCTTCCGCGAGGTCCGTCAGGTGATGATTCTCGCTCATATTTAGGTACGTTAGGCTGTGCAGACCCTTCAAGAGTGTAGGTGGTATTCGCTCCAAGTCACATAGGCCCATGTTTAGGACCTGTAGGACTCTATTGTTGTGGAAGACGGCCGGAGGAAGGTTCCTCAAACGATTGTCGTACAACTCCAGGTGGACTAGACTTGGCAAAGACACAAACGAAAACTGATCGACCGTTGTAATCCAGTTGCCTTCCAGCTGTAAGTGCGTCAGCTTTAGGAGACCGTTGAAGGCGCCTCGTGCCAACACCTTTATCCGGTTGTACCTCAGATCGAGGATCAAGAGTCTGCTTAGAAGCAAGAAAGTATTGTCATTGAGGACGCTGAGGACATTCCTGTCGACGTGAAGCTCCTCCAGCGAGACGAGCTCGCTGAAGTGGTCCTGCGTGAGCACGTGGATGTAGTTCCTGCTGAGGCTGAGTACTTTTGAGCTGGCGGGCAGATCTGGAGGGAATTCCCACATGCCCGCTCCCGCGCAGTTCACTCTGGCCTGTGCCAGGCACTGACAGTGCGTCGGGCAGGCCGAGTGCGTTGGTACTGTTTTCACGATGAGCATCACAAATAGGCACAGATGCATTGTGCAACATCTGGCGAAGCACGACTTCACAAATTCTTCCATTTTGATTCTAGTTAAGCAAGTGTGTTGGCGCTGAATCCAAGGGTTAAACTTCAGGAAATGTATAGAGCAAAGAAGAATTCCTATCTCGTATGTGACAGGATGATAGTTTTCGCCGTGGGCACCTCCTCCACTGTGCGGCACCAACACGTATAGTCCGGATCCGCCACGTATTCGGTCATTGTCACCAGTACGTACGCATTAACCTGCAAAGACACAATCAAAGAAAGAAAAACAAAGTTATTCATGAAGAAAGGCGGTATAGCGTGCACTTATAAATAATGAAAGTTTTCGATTCCTAACTTTCTTTTTCGTATCTTGCTCGAACTTTCGTCATGAACCAGTTGCTCACAAGATTCTGGATATACACTATAGAAGCAACGAAAGTGCGTAATAAAAGAACGGTTCACCCCCCCCCCCCCCCCCCCCGTTTAGCAATAACATGAGATGCAACATTGTTATCTTCAAATACTCGATTATTCTGATTATTATATTATGAGTTGTCTCGCTCTTCTTAAATGAATGTTCACTGGATCGTGTTTTTTCTGTGCAATTTCTGAATGGGAATTACGGTGTAATAGGAAGGAAATGGTCAATCTGTTGCTTGGCGCTTTGGACTTAAAAGTACACTGACGGAAAGAAAACAAATGTGCGCACTTTTAGAGAGAGTATGGCTAGTAGCTGCTCCGGATGGACAATGACCATTGAGGTTGCCAAGATGCGGTACATCTTCGCAGGAAGACATACGCCACTGGTTATGAACAAATTAACGAAGAGGTGCAGTGCTGGCCATGTTCCGACGCTCGTTATTTCGTCTCGTTATGTTATTATGACAAATCAAAGCGATTAAATATCAAACAATCCACCTACAGCTTGTGCTAACAAGACAGTTGCAGTTCATCTTCGCAGGAAGACGTATTCCCCCTGCTCACCATGATCAAGAAGAACAAAGTAACAGTAAAGTGAAGAGGTGCATTTTGGCTAGGATCCGACGTTTGTTATTTTTCCCATTCTTTACGACAAATCAAAGCGATTGAATATCAAACATCTGCCACCTTTGTGCTAACAGGTTGTCCAGGGTTATATTGAAAAGGTCGTTGGCACACTTATTCTAGCGAATAACAATAAGTTTGAAAGTAATATAATGCAATATGCTTGCTTTTTTTTTTGTATAAAGAAGACAAATCCATTATAGGTGATCGTTTGTTGTAACATATGTTTGGGTGTGTTGTTTTAGTATTGTTTAGTCTTATTTTAATCATTTCCTTTTGATCTAAGCGACCTTACATTGCTTTCCTTATGTCGGTGAGCTTGTCTGAAATTTTGGTGGAGCCTGGAGAGGCGCCTACGGGTCAATAATTAATTATCAACACGTATACGTACCCTTTTTTTATAACGTATACACTTATCATGTATATCGACCGACCTGTTAGCCCGTTACGGACCGATACGTATCATCTCGTATGTACTCATTTTACTGGATATGTGTGTCATGTTTTCAACATATTAATCATTATCTCGGGACGATCAGCACAGAGCATATGCCCCGAGAGCACTCGTTTCCTTCCTGTTTCAGATTCCTCAGCGATTGAGTTCCATGAATCATTAAACAAAAAATGAAAAGTGACTGATATTTTCAAGCGTTTAACCATGTCAACCTTCCCCCCAAGTTTGTTGTGCATGTAATCCAATCCAAGCTACATTCAATGTTGCCATGGTGACATACTATCATCATCAGGATTATAGCAATGCAGTCTTAGAAGAAGAAAAAAGGCTGAAAACAATATTTCATATTTTTGTTTCATGTTGCTTCGCGCGTATTTTGACATGACGAATACAATTCATAAAATCACGCAATTTGTCATGACCAAGGTAGTTACAGAGGGAGGGTCTCTAGTCATTTCGCTTGTCGTAAAAACAACAAAACATTGTTGTTATTTTTTTTCTCAATTACTGATTTGAAAGCCGAAAATGAGTTTTCATATTTCTTGAAAATTGAACGATAAGTACTATACAGTATCAATATGCTAATAATTTCCTACCTCTTAAAGTGATCCATTAATTTTATTTAAAAACAAAATTAACTAAAGAGATATTTGAAACTTCAATCATATATCAATATCATAATAATATTCTTAATTTTCATAGAAAACGAACAATGTTTATCTAGTGAAAATGTTATTCATATTTGATCCTCGATCGTTAAAGGTCTCTATAAATGTTGTTTCTTTACGGTAGCAGGTCCTTAGCGACAATACAAATCTCTTCTTATTTTCCAATCGCTCTCATTTTAAAGCAAACAAAGGAAACAAACACAGGGTGTGTCGAAGAACATATTTTCGCTCGATCTAGAACGACGGAGTAACTTGTAAATGTCAGTCGCTCAACTGTTAATCACTTTGTCCTTGTTACATCAGTTCGGGCGCAATGTTGCAATTAAAGGGACTTAGTAACATTGTCCAAATCCTCAAAATCCAATTGGAATTCTAGCGGTTCCCTCATACCTAGTTGTATTCGTATTAACAATAAAAGCATGGGACAGGTTTCGGTTTTTCAAATTTCCCTTTCGTTAAAAAGATATTTTCGATTGAAGTGTTCAGATGTTAAATTATCCACTGGACCGCGAAAACCGTGTACAAAGTGAGAGCAATGAGTTAGTGAATATCACTTTGCATCTTTTCTCATTTCTCGGCCATATAACGTCCATTTAACTTGAAAATTTCCCACAACACCCAGTGGACATATAAGATAACAACAATAAACATTGTATCAACCACTTTAAGTTCGCGACATTTAGGGTATATAGGTGATGTCATTCTAAGGAACTCATCCATAGCGTGAGTTCAGGGTTAATATAGGGTTCGGGACTCAGTGGTGATTCGCGGGGGGGGGGGGGGGGGGGGTGGGGCAGGGGGCTGCAGCCACGAGACGTTTGACGGCAATATTTCGGCGGATATAATATAACTTCAAAGTCGAACAAAACTATGTCATGCAGGGTCGGCTGGCTCCTATACAATTTTAGGACAAATTCAACTATTTTCAGGCAGAATCGAACACGTTCAGTCGGATAGGAGGTGAAGATTTGTGTATTCGTCAGGAGGGACGAACGAAAAGAGTTGCCCCCCTCCTCCCAGGCAAAAGTTTTCCCCTTAAGTCCATGAACCAGGAACAAATCTTATAGAATTTTAGGGCAAAATAAAGTTATTTTCACGCGACTAAATTTTATATTATTTTCGTCGAGAGGATAGGGAGGAAATAACCACTTTTTAGATTTACAAACATATTGAAAATTTTATGAAATTACTTCTATTATCATGATTATGATTATATTAATATATTCAAGATGTGAAATACAAACATTTCCAAAGTATTTGCAGCTCTGTTCAATTTAACCTTGTACTTTTCTTATAAATAAGGAAGTTCATATTTATTACTTCCGCTAGCCTAAGATATTAATCGAATTGATATGCTAAAAGAAAAACCCTTTCAAAATTATATTTACTGAGCAAGGTTATAACAGTACTATTAACACACACACACGCACACATACACACACACAACAAACAAACTCTATTATGTGTGTTTTGAAGTGAAAAGCAGATTTTTTAATTATTGATCTTTTAATCAATAATTCAATGTGACGAAAAAAACATCTCTTAATTATCCCCGCAAAAAAAGAAGTACCGGTATATCTTTAATTCAAATTACACTCCTGAAAATTTATAACGACATACATTACGAGTTTCGATAAACTAGATAGGAACTTGTAAGGGCTACTATGGTGGCTTAGTGGTTAGAGTGTCCGCCTCATGCACGGGAGGTCCCGGGTTCGAACCCAGACCGGGTCATACCAAAGACTTTAAAAATGGTACCTTCTGCCTTCTAGTCAGGCGCTCGGCATTTATAGAATGGAGAAGGGAAAGTTAATCACACGAGTTACCAGAGGATTGGCCTCCTTCTGTAGCTATCGCTACATTTAGTAGACGTGTGGCCTAGGGCTAATGAATCGGAGATAGGCGCCGCCTTATAATGTGCCAACATTGACACGGGAAGGACTTTAACTTTTTTTTAACGTTATGGGATCTAATGTTACCAGGCAAACATGAATAATGACTGGACATTGTAAGTATGTCTATAATTATCGAACAGCAACATTACGGTATTCATGTCAAACTCGTTTCATTTAACAAATCACAAAATAGAACTTGAGTCTAAAAAAAGAACTAACAATAATTTGATTGGCACTTACATTATGCTTGTATGCATCTCTACATGAGCTTCTGATTTTTTACCTTACGCTTATTCCCACTTTTCATAATATATATATATAGATTTATTTCGCTTTGGAACCTGCAAAAACTTGTTCATAGAATGTATTATCCCATTTTGGATCATCACTTCTTTTTTTCTTCTTTTTTTAAAAACTTGTAATTGGAAAAAATAACGCAGAGAACGCGTTGGGAAAAGGGTGACAATTGCGCTTGATTGCGTACGGTTAGTTCCATCAATATGTGATTTTAAAAAAGGCAGGGTATTTTTGTTTCATGTTCAAATCGAAAATAAACACATTATGTAAACTTATGAAAGGATAATCAAATACGATATGAGAGATGCATATTAAATTTTAAAAACACATTTAAAAGGGCGATAAGCGTACAAATTGAAACATACACGTTTGAACATTTCTTTGCCGCACCTTTTCTCATTAGACCTTTAAGTGAATGTATTACTTACCAAATTTATTCGATAAATCACATCGTATTCCAAAATATGTTTGAACAAAGTATTAAATCTGCCTGAAATTGTCACCACATAATAGCGCGAAATAAAGGATCACATATTCAGTAAGGTATTTATAACGATTTAAAGAGACGAAATATTAGACCGTTTCCAAAGGCATATTCCCCGTGGACAACACCAAGCAGTAGACAAAACGTGAAATTGTATCCTGAGAGAGAGATTTTGACATAAATGAAATGTGGATCACATAGTCTTCACCATTGATAAACACAATTAAAGATGCTTACAAAATTAATAGTTCTCATCACACAATTAAACAGACGAAATGAATGTAGGAGAAGATAATTCTAGTAAGATTGTAGTATTCGAAAAGTAAAGTGCACCGTCAAAATGCGTGTATGCTAAAAATGCGTGTACATCTAACATATACACCGATCAGAAGAGAGTGATTTTAGTGAAGTGTGTGTGGCAAACTGTATACATCGGATGAGGGCACTGGCGAATCTAAGTAGGGATAAGGGGGCAGTGCCCCCTGTGTGAGAATGTATGCCCGCTAACTGCCCCCTTCGTAGGGAAAATATACAAGGAAATGCATCGCCCATGTAAAATGTGTAAACTGGCTGCCCCCCCCCCCCCCCCTTCATGGGACAGCGCCCCTGTTTGGCCCTACCCCGACTACGCCATTAGCTGAGGGTGACAGTGATTGCGGGGTAATACGGATTGACAGCTGTGGATCTGTGTTGTAACTCTCCTTATAAGGCGTAGCCAGGTGGGTTTCATTATCATTTTGGGGGGATTGTGGGGGGGGGGGAGGGGGGGGGGGGGGATGGACATGATAATTAATGTATTACCTATCGGCTATTGGAACCATGTGTTTTATGTATTAAGAACATCAATATGAATTGTTATACTAATATTCTATCAATTGTATATATTATTAGTAGTAGTATTATTATCATTATTATTATAATTTTTATTGTTATTATTATTATTTTGTTATTATCATTATTTATATCATTGTTATCAAAATAACACAAACAATTTAGAATTTTAAAAGTTACATTATTTACACACACAAACAACGGATTACTAAATCTAGCCACTTGACATATACTAAGTTATCATGGCTACTACGAGGTAGCTCTCCTTACAAAGATCCTTGTGTCTATATGTTGCGCGCGAAATTACGCACCGATTAAAGTTACACGTGTGATGAACAACACCCAGGAACTGGCATGCACGCAGGAAGACATCGAACACAGCCTTAATGCCTCGTTAGAGCATGAACCTACTAAGGTTCATGGTTAGAGGAACAGGAAGGAACATCGAAGGGAGTGCCACATCCCCCATGCAACCCCTCTAGCGTCGCCCTTGGCTGCCCCCAAGGCCCTTCGAGGCCTGCCTTACTGTGCCTTGCCTGCCTGCCTGCCTGCGTGCATCAGTCATAACAATCAACCGGAGTAATTCCCCCTTCCTCTCTCGTCCCCATCGCCCCCTTTCCTGTCAGCCCGAGTTTGTTTTCCGCCTGAAATTCTTTCCTTCCCCGAAAGAAAATGAAAGTATCCTAAAAAGCTAGGCTTGGCCTAGGCTAGTACACGATGTGCAAGGGTGAATCTTTTTTTGCATGCATACTAGTAACATTATGTACGTGTACTTTACTACAATATACTGACGCACACCTAAACATTAGGTCAATAACATAAGTATTCACAAACTTAAAACCTACCTACAAATATTCAATATACAATTGAACATTGTCATTGACATGTTTAACGGACGGATGTCATTTCCACAAAAAAAGTGTGCACAAACAAAATCTCGCCATAACGAAGACAAATTCACACAAACACATTCCAATGGGTTCATAGGCGTGTTGTTAAGCAGTTCGATAATAATTTATAGCATTTGTAGAGCGCCGTGTATCTAGGTAATCTAGGTACCCTATTCAGAGGTGCATTATTACCCTTGGTCATCAGGTACAGATCAAACCCGCTCAATTATCTTGCATACCTTCTCAACTCCCAGGGGAGCGTACTAGCCCAAACTGCTCTACTACTTAGGGCGCTACAGGCTAATTGAACACCCGACCAAGTACCCATTTTTATTTCTGGGCAGAGAGCAGCAATGTGGAGCTGAAGGCCGGGGCATCGATTGTTTTTTTTTTTATTCGGGTTCCGTGATTAGAGGTCAAGCGCTTATCCGATCGTGCCGCAATTAGCGAATTTTCATCTGTTAAAAGTTGCTTCTTCATGACTTCTCTCGCCTACATTATTTTGCTCACACTTGCATTCCGTATTATGTGTAAGAAGTCAACAGGTGAGATTAGTTCTTCCTGAACTGATCTTCCTAATTATTATACTTTGTTCATTATGCACGTACAATTACACCTGCCATCCTTTATCCAGGACTAGTCATTATTATCCTTCAGAAAAGGTACGATATTATGTTTTAGAACATTAACAGGATCTAGTAACTTTGTTGACACGTGCAAAAACTGGCAAATGGTTGATACAATTTGTATTTCTGTGATCTGATATGCCCACTAACTGATGTGTGGACATTCCATGGTAAATAAATGTAAATATAAAGTAAATAAATGTCATATGACCAAGTAATGAGCAGACATGCAAGTGATATTCGCTAACCCATTGCACTGATTCTGTACACAGTTCTAATTATCCACTAGATAACTATAATCTGAACGCTTCAATCATACATATCTTTATAACAGATGAGAAATTTGGAAAAACAGAAAGTTGATCCATGCTTACAAATACAATAGGGTATGTGGGAACCGCTAGAGTTCCAAGTAAGTTTGGGGGATTTTGAGTTATTGATTTGATAGGTAATCATACACTTTTTCGTTTTAGCTAGTTTGTATGCATACCCAGGTTAGCCTCCTCAGTGCATTTGTACTGTTCTCCTAGAGAGACGCGCACGCGTCTACGATTAATACATCGGTCTTCGGATTCACACCCACAAACAACCTAGCACTTACTGTGTACTCGAGTCCACTCCCTGAGAAACATTCCAAGCAGTGCTATTTTACAAATGTGCACATGCTTTCCACATACTCTCAATTTCTACCGAGTACCCATTTATTATATATATAGGTAGAGAGCAGCAATGTGGATTTACTGTATTGCTGAAGTGCACTGATCGACGGCGGGTAGCGTGTGACTTGAACCCATAACCCTCGTATTGAAAGACGAGAGCAAAATCCACTACACCACGACCATTAGCAAACACGATCCCGAAATGCTTAAGTATTGATTAACGGATTGGACAGGCGCATTTATGTACTTCACAATTGCACATCTTCATTATTATCATGAACTTGGGATCTGAAAATATAATACATATAGGTGTATGTCAGGATGCTCTTGGTATAGACAATCAGGATTAGAAAAAACTCAGTATAATCATAATATTTTAACCAATTATTAGAGAACGTTGATTTTCAATTGTATCTGCAGTCCTCAATAGATACAGCATATTGCAAACCAGTGTGGATAACTCATATACGTAAATTAGAGTCTTGTCAGCTAGTTATTTGTTAACGTCATTATTAATGAGAAACGTTTGAGAAAGGCTTGGCAAATTATTCGCCTACTGAACAGGTCGTCACTCCAGAGTAATGCATGAGAGAAACATGAAATATCCGTCCAAAAACCTTGGGTGTTTTCATAGGCACGTTCTTGGCAAAATCTTGGCAAAGGACTTGGTGAAGGAATAATTCAGTTTCCGCTTAGATATACCACTAGAACTACCTCGATTCCTACCCACTTGCGCACTTTGACTACGCTGTGTGTTCCTGGTCACCCGATTCGTAACCCGTCTCGTCACCCAACTCGACAGCAACTCGACACCCAACGTGTCACTCAACTCGTCACCTTACTCGACACTCAACTCGTCACCCAACTCGGCACTCAACTTGTCACTCAACTCGTCACCCAACTCGACACTCAACTTGTCACTCAACTCGACACTCAACGTGCCACTCAACTTGTCACCCAACTCGTCACCCAACTCGAAAACTAACTCGACAACCAACTCGACACTTAACTCGTCACCCGACTCGTCACCCGTCTCTTCACCCAACTCGACACCAACTCGACACCCAACTCGTCATTCAACTCGTCACCTTACTCGATACTCAACGTGTCACCCTTCTCGTCACCCAACTCGACACTCAACTCCTCACCCGACTCATCACCCATCTCGTCACCAAACTCGTATCCCAACTTTACACGCAACTCGTCACTTAACTCATTACTCAACTCGTTACCCTACTCGACACTCAACTCGTCACCCAACTCGACACACTACCCGTTACCAAACTCGTTTCACTGTGTCCATGACGAATCTGACGGCGCTCGATGTAAGGCAATGATGAAACTGACTGTTCGATTACATTATTTAAAAATGCAATATTGTTATATGGAAAGATATGGGCAAATAACTAAGGTTTTTTTTCTAGATCTAATCGGGCCTTTTGGCAAAGGGAGACTTCCGTTTCCGCCGAGTGTCTACCTACCCACCTACCTACCTACCTGCCTCTCTGCCAACCTGCGCATTGTGCCCACGTCCACATGGTACATTCGAACATACGCAAATGGGCAAAATGTTGCCGCTGCATGGGGGCGGGAGGGTTAGTGGGGAACCCCATACTTTGCCTGAAAATAACCTTCAATATTTTCCAAGTGGCGTAGCAACGGGGATCACGGGGGAACGTGCCCCCAATAATTCCCCAAAACAATTACAAACATAAGGGGAAAATCCTTTACAAAATATAGCAATACATGAATCAGGACCCACAATCAGTCCGACCACGCTATGCCACTGGGTATCGTGCTGCCAGGAAATATCCTCTTTCAAAGATTATACATGGAGTTGCGCCCCCAGCCCCTGCCTCTTATATAAGCCTATCAGCCACATCAGATCCATGTTATAGTTTCATCTGGAAGTATTGTTTATTGCAGTGAATGTGTTAGTTAATTGAAAGATAACAAAGGCACTAGTGGTTATCATACGCAGAGTTATTCAACCCATGGCCGTAGGGGAACGTTTTTCTCAGGGGGACTGGGATATTTTGCCCGAATAATTTTCCTTCCCGATTGTTCACCCGACAAGCAAAAAAAAAGGGGGGTCCTCGCCTTTTTGATGCCCGAAAATGATACGTTTTTTGATGACTCAGTCCGAAAATAACACGATTTTACCCTAATATAAGACGATTTTGCCCGGAAAATTAGAGGACTTTGTCCGAATGTAACATAATTTTGCCCGAATAGGACATGGTTTGCCCGAATATGTCATGGTTTGCCGAATATGACACGGTTTTGCCCGAATATGACATGGTTTTGCCCGAACATGCCGAATATGATATGGTTTTGCCCAAATATGGCATGGTTTTGCTCGAATTTCAGGTGTTTTTGGCCCGAATACGGCCGTTTTCAAAACTCCAGGGGGAGGGGGGGGGGGGGGGGGGGGAGGCTACAGCCCCCGCCTCCTACGCCTATTATTCAACTTAATTATTTGTATCCACTTTTGTTTTTATCCTGCACTGACCCCAATTATAATTTACAACGTAGATTTGTTTTTCTTCAAATTTAGACAGAGCACTTTCTAAATCAGAATACAATGCACGTTGCAATGATTGTTGTCTGATAATTTGGTTAATTTCTAGTCTGGGTGGTTATCACTATGCAGGACCTTGCCAAAAGATATGACGTCATCTTGATACCTGCTGAAACCGACAGGAAAAGCAACATTCGTTGGCTGACTTTGGAGGAACCAGGGTGATCGACCGCCATCCCGGACACGATCATGGCCATGGGGGTGGGGTGAGAGTAGGCATGGGCGTGCACTCGTACAGGCAATTTTTTTATCAGGGGGCTGAGGTCTTTTGCCCGAATAATATAGGTTTTCCCGCTCAATTTGACACTTTTTTCAATCGAATTCATTAAGGGTCATTCAAATTCATGCATTGCCGCGTAATCGTTGGTATCGGTCTTTCAAATTCCGAATAAGTTCAAACGAATTCATGCATACGCATACGGTTTCGTGAATAGACACGATAGTTCATTTATGGGCACTCGAATTCGCGAATGTACAGTAGCGCCGGCGTGAACTACGTGCGATTTTGAATGACCATTGATGAAAAGGTATGCTCTTTTTTCAAATTCACTTGCTCAGACGTGATTTTGAACGACTAGTTACGAATTCGAATGCTGCTTTGACACGGCGATCGCAAATCGCGCGAATTCGTTTGCTCCTTATATCAAATTGATTGTCATAATCGCGAATTTGAGCGGGAAAACCTATACTTATTATCCTTCCCATTTTTCACCTGACAAGCAAAAAAAAATGGTTCTTCGCCGATTTAATTCCAGAAAATTCCCGAATAACAGACGGTTTTGACCGGAAATTTAAATTTACATTGCCCGAATATGATATATATGGTTTTGCCTGAATATGACATGGTTTTTATGGGCGACTAATGATGAACAGACAGAACAGACGTTGTAAAATGTGTGGGTTTTCTGTCTTTTAAAATGTTAAAAGTTAAAGTCCTTCCCTTGCCAATTTTGGCACATAAGGCAGCACCTATCTGTGATTCGTTAGCCCTATATGCCACACGTCTACTAAATGTAGCAAAAGCTACAGAAGGGGGCCAGTCCTTTGGTAATTCGTGTGATTAACTTTCCCTTCTCCATCTTATAAATGTCGAGCGCCTGTGTAGAAGGCAGAATGTACTTTTTTTTTTAAGTCTTTGGTATGACCCGGTCTGGGTTCGAACCCGGGACCTCCCCTGCATGAGGCGGACACTCTAACCGCTAAGTCACCAGCTCGGTTCTGTTTGGTTTCTGTCTTTTGGGCGACTATAATTGAGAACAGACGAAACCTTCTGTATCTAAATTACGATTATTGACACTTTGACGTTGTACATGTATTGTGTAGAATGTCTTACTTTCCTAAAAGTGAAATCAGTACAAAAACACTCACAATAACTTGTTGAACAAGTATTCGTAAACCGGACGAATAGTATTTCAATTAGCAACTTAAATACTCCTTTTGAGTGCTAAACGTCGGTTTTGCAACAGGTTTATTTTACTCATAGTCTATGAAAGTTCGGTTCACATAACGAAATTGGGGAGGGGTATATTTTTGTGGAACGTTATCTAAACTGTTACAGGGTTTTAAAGTAATCCATTATTATTTTTCGAATTCAACCCAAACCACTTGGAGCTTTCACACTTCTATTGCACGTTGTTATTTGGATTATGGTAGCAGAATAATTAAATGGGGTTTTATTCGTTTAATGTCTCCATACATTTTCGAAACATTTACGATTGAATTGAAAGCGTTCCAGAGCTTTCACACATCACTCACTCAAAAGGGTCTTACGATGATATTGGTGAATGCTTTAAGTCTAAAATATGACTTTTGGAAAATATTATGAAGTTATTGGATCACTTTAATTTAAAGTTACCCTAGTGTGTCCCACCGCGGAGATCATGTTTCATGATTGGTGACGTCGTTGCCACATCAATGACGTCACCAGCGGTTCGCCACATTAAAAGTACATGAACTTGAGCCGATGAATCAACATTGAAGTTACGATTGAAGAAGATAAAAAATCACTCCTGCAGGGTAGGCCATGTTTCTTGAAAGAAAGAGAAAAAAGAAATGGGTGAAAGTTGTTCATGACCAGTTTGTTGCCCTGTGAGTCAAGCCCCAAATTCACTATAACACGTATAATGTTATAGGTCGCTATCAAGAAATTCACACCTTTTTCATGTTTCCTCGTCATCTCCAATTCGACAAAAAGTCGTTAGTTACTTAATTATGCAATTATTCAATTATGATATGTAATAACTTATTAGTAGTTGATTGCTAAAGCGGATGTAACCCGAGTCCTCACTTCTTATTAAGTTTATTTTGAATAATAATAATACAAAAACTAGTTTCGTTTACCAAATGTAGCCTCTTCAGTGCTTTTGCACTTTTCTCTCAGATGACATGCGTCTCATAGTATTACCCATAGGTATTACCTCGGTCATCGGATAAACACACCCACAATCAATCTAGCACTTATCGTGCACTGTCTTTACTCCCTGGGAAACATTCTAGTCAGTGCTACATGCTTTATACAACACTCAACTTTTTTTCAGTATAATCTTTTACATTAAATATCGAATGATGCTAATAATTTGTGTTAGATTTCTTCCCCGGCCTGTAGCCTTTAACCGAACATTGATTACGTCACTATCGGCACGCCGCATAACAAGTATACATGAATATAACAAGCCAAATCAAATCAAAGTTGAAGTTGCGTTGGAAGTTGATTAAATCAGTTACAAGGGTTGGTCGTGTTTCTTGAAAAAAAAACTTGTGAAATATTCATGCTAAGTTAAAGTTTGTGACCAATAAATCATAATCCAAGGGAACGAACAAATTAGTGATTTGAATCGAAAACCTTTGAAAAGTTCACATGATACGAACGTTGACCTACATGTTTAATGTAATAGTAAAAGTCCTGAACAAAATCAAGTCAAATTTTAACCAAATAGATCATTAGCTCCGATCAATAGGTCCGAATCTTGTACAATTATTATTATATCAAACACAATTTGCGTCAGTTTCCTGCACGCCGTTTAAAAAAAACTGTAATAGTGTATAACATTATAACATAACATTTATATATCAATTGATACAACATCTTCTAGGCGTTGTAAAGCACAAAACTAAAAACAATACAAAAAGTAAGTCCCCCTAAACAATTTATCATACTTTCTCTATCAAGAAGTTTCTAACAATTCTGTTTTGACCGAATATTTATACAGTTATAATGTTTATTTTGTGTAAACAAAAAAGTCACAAGAACTTGCGCATGCCTGTACATCGTTGTGAAACGTCACATGCGGTTAGACGCATTGATTAGGGTTTGTGAAACAATGTTGTTTTAAATGTCATAAATTTTGATATTTTAATTATTCCCATTAGTCACCAGGTACAATCTTAGCCAACATATTACAATGTGCAATTTCGTTGAAATGTTCTTTTAAAGTGGAGAGGGTGCATACAGGAAGAAGAGCCCGGTATCTTAAAATATGGAGAAAACGTAGATAACATAGGTTTGTTTAATTGGAGTCGAAAAAGGATTAATAGTAACTTTGTTGACATGTGCAAAAACTGGCAAATGGTTGATAAAAAGGTGTATTTCTGTGATCTGAGCATGCATGCGTGTTGAGTTGAGGTCTCGGGTCCACTTTTTACCGGTCTCGAGTCCACTTTTTACCGGTCTCGAGTCCACTTTTTACCGGTCTCGAGTCCACTTTTTACCGGTCTCGAGTCCACTTTTTATTGGTCTCGACCATCTAAACCGGCTTACACGACTCTCAGCCTGTGGTCTCGGCCTCGAAAGTTGTTGGCAAGTGGTCTCGGTCCCGTTTTTGTAAATTACGCACCTCCCCATGAAAAATCCTGGCTACGGGCCTGAAATACAGTGTTACAGTCCACTGTACTACAGTAGTAACATTATTTACTGTAACAGAAATGTGATGTAGACAATCAAGTGAATTATATTGTCACATTGGTTTAAGTACGTAGCTTTTAAAAGCAAAGTCTGGCATTGGGTTAATCAGATATGTTAAATACAATTGTTTATGATATCACACGTTTATATGTAGTCCTGCTCTCTGCCATTGTACTTTTAAGTAAGCGTACATTTATCAGAGTAGTGATATTCACATCCCTTTTCTGTTTCAATTTAAATTCGAATTGTTGTGATGTTACAGTTTTTTTTATTGAAATTGCGTGAGACGAAGACGACTATAGGGGTGACAAATTTACTGAAATATTGAAGGCAAAAAAAATCATTTTGAAGAATCCAAATTATAATTGAATCTTACCCTGAATATCATTGTGATCTCTGGAGAAAAGCTGTCTCTTGAACGACATAATTATTTGTCAACGATCTGAAAGGGAAGCGATCCATTAGTAAGCTCTGATTCTCTCGTGCCAATATTGTCAAAATATGACACAATTGATACATTATTTTTTACTCTCATGACTTGTCTAATTCCCCGCTTCCTCTCGGCCCCAGGACACTTGGGAAAACTCGCTCTTTCCATGATTGTCACGGTTTTTCTTTCGCTATTCTATCAAAATATTCGTAGTCCAGGGCCCCGTTGTAGAAAGAGATGCAATCGATTGTAAAGTACTTGCAATTAATTGTAAGTCAGAAAATTTGCAAATTTCAACCAATCAGATTTGCGCGTTTAGTCACATGATTTGACTTACAATTAATTGCAACTTTACAATCGATTGTATCTCTTTCTGCAACGGGGCCCATGGCTGGTATTCATTTCAATACTTGGATTAAGTAAGAAGTTTATTTAGCCCTTTTCTAAGCTGAGAAATTTACTGATTTCGTATACAAATTGTTTGTTTATTTAGACTTTACTTCAGAAAAAACGAATTCTAAATGTAATATTTGAAGACATTATGGATTCGAAACTTTGGTAAAAATATCAGTCGTTGAATTAATTGAATCCCAATTTTGGCGAAGTAATTTACCTATGCCAAATACTAAGTAAACTGATTGAATTTTGACTAAGTATGGAAATGAATAATGGCCAAGGTTCTAAACAATAATTTACTGATTTCGTCCTTTATATCGTGTTTTCCCGTACAACTCACAACGAAAGGGCGCATATAGCCCTATAATTCGTGGTCACTCGTTAGCTTTCCCACAGCACTGGCAAACATTTTGCGCCATCAATCTCTTTTCGCAATATACATGATAAAAGGTAATAATTGTAAGGAGTGTCGATACCCCCGATGTTTATATTCTATTTTATAACATTTAAATATTGTGTTTGCTGTTACTACAAAACCAAAAGGATTACGCGACCAAAAAATCATATGATTAAACCACCCTCCTTTAAATATACCATGTTCTCTCTGTCTCTTTTCCCAATCTCGCCCCTCGATCCATGCCACCCTTCTCCACTTCCTCCTTCCATATCTCCTCATCTCTCCTTCAATTCGTCATCAGTTCTCACCCATCTTTGTCACTCTGACGAAAAGAATGATATCAAAACAAAACGTATTTGTGTGAAAGAGAGTTACGAGAAATGATTGGATCTATTAAAGGTCCCTCCCCTCCCCGCGGTGTGGGCGTCTCGTCGTGGCAAGGTCGATTTTACGACAACGGAAAGGTAAGAAAGGTCTGCACCCATGTAATCGAATCATTGTAAATTATCGGATGCGGTAACACCCTACAAAATGTAGTCTAACATAGTGTCATCTTTTCACTCTCATAACAACATAATTTACTTTTACAAGTAGGCCTATTCCTTATTGAGGTATACGATTAAAACAAAACAAAACAGAATAGTCCATTTCGAGTAAAACAAATTGTATTTTGGTTCCATAACAAAGTCTATATACTTCGTCAAGTGTTTGACATCGATGGTTTACATACCATATGGCGCATATTGCAGGTAACCCAGACCGACACGTTCACTTTCGTGTCGGATCGGAAGTTTCAATCAGGTACAGGTGTGCCGATGGATTGTTCCATTTTTTCAAAAGGGGTCCGGAGGGATCGTACATACATCCGTATTATACTAGTGAGTTACAGATGCAGTCTCTAGATAGTTCAAATTGTATCATTGAATTTGAAATGGTCACGGTCAAATCTTCGACAAAATCGAAGCCTTGGAGTATGTTTGATTGTCCAAGTCGTCCCTCGATGGTTTTGACAAAGTCAACGCTCTGCTTATTCTTTATGGCTACTTCTTTCACTTACACGAAAACAAGATAAAAACGTATAAAAGTAATAATTCAAAATAGTTCGTTCTTTTCCAGACATAGTCTGGCAATCGACCTGTAGCCTTCCTTTCATTTTTTCACTTTTTCACTGATGTTATTATTATTATTGTTTTAATTGTTTTGTTTTTTGTTTTTCATTTTGAATTGGCCACTCAAATGCAAATCGTTTCTGAACATAACTTTCTATCTTGTTTCTGTTGTCTGAGCATCATACACCTAACTGAGCTCCATAGCTTAAATATCACTAATTTCTTACTCCGGTCCTCGAGGCAAAAAGCACCCGAATTTAATCACCTTAAAACAGTAATAAAGCTAGGAAATTACGAATTTGCCTTTGCATGAATGTCTACTTTTTCTTGCATCATACATTTCATAAAAGTGGTGTACTTAAGGGCGTGGTATGTCTTCGTTGATCTGTTTAACCACTCCAAAACTACGGGAACGCTGGTACGGCTCGATTAAGAAATGGTTAAGAACGAATGATTAACTCAAAGGAAGAGTTACGGGGGAATCAGGAGTGCGGAGCTGGGCTAAGCGAGGGGATTAATCAATTTAGGCAAACCCCTTTGTCTCATAATTATTGCTAATGACTGTCTTGGAAATAAGTCGACGGTGTCAGCAGGTATTAAGGTCTCACCCCAAAACGCGTCACGGTACGAGATTAGAGAATGCGTAATCGGTTCAGTCATAGCGTTGAATTAGTTGTGGGGGTAAGGGCTATACCCCCTCCCGTTGGGAATGCCTGGGGGGGGGGGGGGGGGGGGTGTTTCACAAATATCCTAAGTTGAACTTATCTCTAAGTTGGACTTAAAAATTATGGAAAACTGTTAATTTCTTTGAATTTTTTTGGTAAAGTTCTCTTAAAAAGGATAAAATATTGATTCAAATCATTCATTAATATTTCCTAATGTCAATTATATTCTATGTTCTTGAATACATACAATTTATGAGAAGTCTAAAATAATTCCGTTCTGCTTTTGAATATATTTTATTCAAAGGCTACAAATGGCTTACCATACTTTTTAAGTCCAACTTAGAGTTAAGTTCAACTTAGGATCTTTGTGAAACACCCCCCTGAAGTTTGGTTGCTTGGTCTATGTCTCATCTTTGTTTACTAGTTAGTGATTCCTGAAACTCCTATTTCCCCAACTCTAAACCTGACCCACCACCCTTACCCTAACCCTAACCATAATTGCATATCGCTAGTTGTAATACCAGAACATGCTCACAAACATTAGCATGGCATTGAACATCGAGAAAATAAAGGAGCTGCAAACATACATACATATTTTTTATTGCACGCTAGAGAGGTGAGTTATAGGCACCAACGCAAAAATGGTAGCACCCCCCCCCCCCCCACACACACACACATACAAACAATGGAATGCTATCCTTCTCTGTGTTCAGAATGGCTATGGCATTTAGCTTGTTCACTTTATTTTGCAATCCACATAGTTTTAATAAAGGGCCCACCAGGTTCCCATATAAAAAGGCAGTTTAATCTCTATACGGAGAAAGACAAGCTAACAGTTTTGTTTTGTGTGTAGAAGAACATTAACCCTAAAAAGGCCGGGCTATTTGAGGCCTTTCTACGGCCGGGGGGGGGGGGGGGGAGGGGGAGGGGGGCATTATGGCTCCACCTTAAGATCTCAGCCGCGAAGCTGCTGATCGTCGTGAAAATTTGCACGCATGTTAAAGGGATAGTTGAGTTTTGGTAGAGAGGGCGCTAGACTACTTTTTTTTTTGTGAGGTAATGAAAAACTGAGTGTAAAATTTGAAAGAGCATAATATTTAAATAATAGAATAATCTTTGTTTGATCAAAATCGGTTCAGAGACGGCTGAAATATCCATAAATATAACAATTTGTAATAAAGCTGGGGCCCCAGGTTTATTAGAGAATTTTGAACCAGCCGTTAAAAATTCAAAAAAATACTTCCTCTTTTCAAAAAGTTACAAAATAGGTATTTAAATAGTTGTTGGTTATTTCTCTATCTAATCACTATTTCGACAAAACATCACATGCACAATATTTTATTCAAAATGGTTGAAACCGATGAGTGTTTAGAGAGCGCCCTCTTACGTTTTAACGGCCCTTTTTAAATGATAACATGATCTTTACTACGTCATTTGTAATTTTGTGTTCCTTTCTAGTTATAACTATTAGTTTGTAATGTAATGATGCAGGTTTTGGTTACTAAAATTCAGTTTCAACAAAACTGTACTCTCCTTACCAGTACTCAACTATCCCTGAAGTGTAAAGAATACTATGATAATTTAATTTTTTTGAAAAATTCATTAATTTGCTTATTTATGGTAATTTATGCAAATAAGGTCATAAAATTCATATTTTGACCCATAATTCATATATTCTTCATAATTAAACATTGATTTTCACTACATATTCTTTAGACCATTTAGAATAATAATTCAACACCAACAATTTGAAGAAGCCAGGTTCTTCCTTATGTTTTCTATTGTTTTGATAATTTCTTATGTATTTCTTTGTTTTATTTACTTATGTATTTTATTTGTTTTGCTGTTTATTTTATTTCTAACTATAATTAAACTATTTGAACCCCAAAACAAACACCTAACATGTAAACAAGACCAAATAACCAATGATATATCTCTTTTTACGAAAAACTGATATTCCATATGTTTTGTACACAAATCACGAAATTGAGAGATTTTCGGGCTGACATGCATAAACAAAAGGTCACGTGACTTTGTAACGGTAGGTCCGATTTTCAAATTTTCTCTACGCGTTCCGGAGCAATCGGAAAAATCGCGGAGGGGGGCATGATGCCCCCCCCCCCCCCCCCTCCCCCCCCCCCCCCCCCCCCCCCCCCCCCCCCACCGGCCTAATTAGGGTTAAAACAAAGGATTTTAGTACGTTCTCTGCATTTTACACAATGACCCATAAAAGTTAAACCCCTTAACCACACTTTTAGCCATAAAGCGATGTGGTCAGTCGCTGGCGTTAGAACAATTTAGACATGGTGGCGTAGAGGAAGTATGTGGTTACATTTTTAGCGATTGTAAATTCATTTGCGCATATCGGCTACAAATTCATTGGGTATAACACGCAGGGAGACAAAACACACTCAAACGCACACATACTAAGATATACACGGGCAAACACAAACGCATACTCCTACATTTGCCTATTTGTACATCTCCCTTTTTACATGTGATGCTCTTTTACATTCATTTTATTGTCAATATTTGTATCCTTTGGTTGGTGCAATTCGGAAGTGTTTGTCATATCACTTTTAAGAGTAAATTAAGATATTTGATGAGTAATTTTAGGCGCAGTGCTGGCCCCGGAAACGGTTATGGGATGATTCCTCCTCTGCGTCAGGGAACAGTTCGGAATGAATACATACATGTATACTTACATATCTGAAAAAACTTCCCGATGATTTGTTTAAAATATATATAAAGTGTTCCGTTTTACGAGTATCCTAGGCACAATGACCCAAGTCGTCACTTTAGTCGACATTCAACGCATCACCCAACCGCCCCCTCGTTAGTTGGCATCCTAATCGACACTCAGCTCGTAACTCAATTCGTCATCCAATTCGTCATCCTACTCATCCCCCTGCTTAACATTAAATGTCGAGCAGGGTGATGAGTAGGATGACGAATTGGATGACGAATTGAGTTTTAAATCGTCATCAAATGTACTCGTCACCTGACTTTGCACCATACTCGCTATCCATTTCGCATGCGAACTTGGCGCACACCCCGTCACTTAGCATTTCACTCAACTCGTGACCCAACTCTTCACCCTGCTTGACATTTATCTCGTTATCCAACTCGTCACCCGTCACTCAGCTTGTCACCTGAATCGTACCAAACTCGTCACTGAATTGAGTCAATTCGTCACCCAACTCGTCTCCCAACTCAACACTCACCCCTCACTCAACTCGTCACCCATCTCGTCACCCAACCCGTCACCCCACTCGTCACCCAACACGACACCCAACTTGTCATCCAACTCGACACCCAACTCGTCACCCAACTCGAAACTCAACACATCACCCAACTCGTCATCAATCTCGTCACCAAACTCGTCACCCAACTCGTCACCCATCTCGACACCCAACTCTACACCCATCTCATCACCCAACTCAACACTCAGCTCGTAACTCAATTCGTCATCCAATTCGTCATCCTACTCATCACCCTGCTTAACATTAAATGTCGAGCAGGGTGATGAGTAGGATGACGAATTGGATGACGAATTGAGTTTTAAATCGTCATCACATGTACTCGTCAACCGACTTTGCACCATACTCGCTATCCATTTCGCATGCGAACTTGGCGCACACCCCGTCACTTAGCATTTCACTCAACTCGTGACCCAACTCTTCACCCTGCTTGACATTTATCTCGTCATCCAACTCGTCACCCATCACTCAGCTTGTCACCTGCATCGTAACCAAACTCGTCACTGAATTGAGTCAATTCGTCACCCAACTTGGCGCACACCCCGCACTTAGCATTTCACTCAACTCGTGACCCAACTCTTCACCCTGCTTGACATTTATCTCGTCATCCAACTCGTCATCCGTCACTCAGCTTGTCACCCTGAATCGTAACCAAACTCGTCACTGAATTGAGTCAATTCGTCACCCAACTCGTCACCTAACTTAACACTCAACTCGCCACTCAACTCGTCACCCATCTCGTCACCCAACTCGTCACCCCACTCGTCACCCATCACGACACCCAACTCGTCACCCAACTCGAAACTCAACACATCACCCAACTCGTCATCCATCTCGTCACCAAACTCGTCACCCAACTCGTCACCCATCTCGACACCCAAATCAACACCCATCTCGTCACCCAACTCAACACTCAACTCGTCACTCAACTCGTCACTCAACTCATCACCCAACTCGTCACCCAACTTTTCACCCATTTCGTCACCCCACTCGTCACCAACTCGTAACATTTTTTCAATAATTGTTTGACACAATTGTCAGCTTATTTATTAACCAAGCCTTATCGGGGCAAAGCTTAATCATTGATATACAATGATAATGCACAAACTTATTTATTATAATTTGATTCTGTTTAAAAGCGGAGATATGTTGGATTTCTTCATTATCGAACGTAGGGTGTATTACATTTATTGTTTTTTTGTTAAAAAAAAATCATAACTTGGAGTTTAGAAATGTTAGCCGTTGCCTTCAGAAACATGATGAACCATGCACCAACTTTGTATGAATGGTCATATGGAGAGGTTCGAGGCAGGGCGGAAGCTGGCCTGACAGCCTCGATGGTGCGATGTCATACGCGGCTTGTTCCCGGATGAGTGCCATTCCCGGGCCAGAGTAAGAAGCGCGTAACATCCTGTTCCCGGGCAGAACGAAACGCGAGCAATGATTACCGATATTATGTTGCCCTAGTAACCCTTCCCCCGTATATATTGACACACGATGTCACATTCTTTTAAAGACACCCCTGATGTTGACCTTCCGTGAATCATAATTTATCTCATTTACAGAATATAAATCCACCATTTACCCACATTTCGAAGAAAAAGTAGGCACCTACCTCTATTAAAGGCATATATGCGTGGGTTATTAGACGCGTGGATCCATCTTGCGCACTTTTACGGACGGTACGTAATCCCCATTGGCTCAGTTATAAGTAGCGATCGCAAACTGTCCCACTTCCGAATACCCGAGTCAAAAATGCATCAAAAATAGTCGCGTTCGGAATGTTTGTACTAGTCGAATGGAGATCCATCAGAGATGTTTACGAGCGAAAATATCACGTAACACGCTTAACCACAACCGACTTCAAAGTGCCGCTGTTTGATGCCTAGGTGACAGCGTGAGATTTTTTTTTGCTGCATGCAATTTCATAAGAAGGCCTTTGTTCAGATATTTCGAAGCACCTCTCTTCGATCGATCCAACACATGTCGTGAGTTTATCTCGAGAGATTACGGTGGAGTCGAGTTGGAATTCGCTGACTACCCGTTATAACCCACGCATATAATATGCCATTAACTTCATAAAGAATGTACATCAAACCATTTTCATATACAAATAATGAACATTATCTTTAAGACTTACTTTATCCAAATATGTCTAGCGATCAATAATTATGTTACCCCAGTTATTCTAAATATCCCTTCATACATTAAACATCTCCTTAATAATCTCACGCGAGTTATCTTGAGTACTTTGTCCAAATCCTCAAAAACTTACTTGGTTACTCTAGTGGTTCTCTCACACCTTGTCACATTCATACTAACACATTCATATATAATAAAAGCACTGGAAAGGTTTCCGTTTTTTAAAATTCCATTTCGTTCAAAAGATATTTACGAATAAAGTGTTCAGATGTTAAACTGTCTACGGGATAATTTAAGCCGTGTACAAAGTAATTGCAATGAGTTAGTAAATATCACTTTGCATTTTCGCTCATTTCTCGGCCAAAAAACATCAAATTAATGTGAAATGTTCACACATTATACTTTGTGGACATATCAGATTACACCAATACACATTTTATTAATCACTCATCACTTTTTGCACTGGTCACCAAAGTTACTAGATCCCTTTAAAGTTATTTGAATCTAGGATTTTTCTTAACTTTGTGTGTGTTTTAGGAGTTTAAAAGAAGAATTCATAGCACATTTCAAATTCGTTTTGTGAAATAGTTTGGCATTAGGTATGAGGTAAATCCGAGAAAAACTCGGACATCGGACAATTTTCTCTTCCGAATGTTACACTGTTGGTCAGAACACATTTTTATTTAGCTTTCATCGTGGATCATGATTTATTTCGAAACATCAACTTTTTGAGGACCATGATAATGATCGTGACATGCAGACCTTTAAATGTAATCTGAATCAAAAGCAGTAAATAAACTAGTTTAACATCTTGGAAAGATGGTTCCCCCTTGAGGAGAAAATGTGTTATATTATTTTTTTTAAACATCAAAATAAATCAAATATGTTACTTTTTTTCCTCACGAATGACGCACAATGTGACCTTGCCCCGATAAACTTTAGTCATAATCATTCGAAGAGGAGGAGAGGACTATGCAAAAAATATGGTGTCATGAATTATTTATGAAAATGTGAGAGGTTTGAAGCAAACCTGTACACCGCAGGGCTTAATGATTAAAGTTCACCTGTTAATCTTGAGAAGGGGTTCATGCCGGACGATGATGACTGAACACGATTAGCATGACTAGCTTAGCAATGGCGAGATTTGCGGGGATTTTAAAGGATTTAAGCCGGTATAGCGTTATAGGTCATACTCGTATTAAAATGAAGGTTTATATTTTTCACCGATATAAAGAGCTTCTATATCTATTTGGTATATATAGGCTAAGTTTGTTTGTTTGTTGGTTCGATTGTTTCCGTGATTGTGTAATTGTTTATTTGTTTATTTGTTTGTGTTTTTGTTTGTGTATTGGTTAGTTGGCTGTTTGGTTGGTTGGTTGGTTGGTTGATTGGTCGGTGGGTCGGTGGGTGGGTCGGTGGGTGGGTCGGTTGGTCGGTCGGTCGGCGGGTGGGAGGGCGGTTGGTTGGTTGGTTGGCTGGATGGTTGGTTGGTCGGTTAGAAGTTGTATTGGTTTGTTAGTTAGTTGGAGAGCTGGTTACTACCAAAATTATTATAGTCACAGCTGGCTTCTGACGAAACAAATCTTCACAAAACAATATAACAACTTTATGCCTCAAATTACAAACAAAACCATGAAAAATAATCGTTCAGACAATGCACCTGCACATGCCATATTTTGTTGTTGTTGGCATTATTTTATGGCAATCAGTAAAACTTGATTATTGTTGCCAATTTAAATTCCCTTTAGTTTTCTTTTCTTTTTTGTGTGTCTATTCTTCTTTATTTATTTTCTTCAAAACTAGACTTCATATTTAATCAAATAATCCAATACCTACCTACATACCTACCTACCTACATACTTATATATACATGTAATAGTTTTGCACTTTGCAGGTAATATTTATCTGAACGATATACAAAGAAGCACATGGTAGGATTGCGAGGGTTATGCACAGTAATAAGTGATTCAGCACTCCTGACAATCCAAGGAAGGTGTGACTTTTTTTTGCCGTCACTGAAAATTGCGTTGCCATGGAAACGCAAAAATGAATTATCATCTTGAAATTTAGGGCATAATCTGTTCAATACGAACGGTTTTTAACCAAAACGTCTCTGTGTTGAGAGAATGGTTCAAAATCTGGCTGTAAACCATGCGGAATCAAGCTGAACAAGAATTTAATGGAATATCAACCAAATAAATTGGAAGTATTTCCTTCTATCAAGATGCAAGCGGAGTATTTGTACCATGTTGTCATATAGTTCCTGTATACGAATGTCATGGTAACAACTTTCTGCACATTCTTATAGATTGAATATATTACATATTTCTTTCGAGTATCACATGTGACATGTATCTAGGTGGATTTGTTTCTAATTTGTTAAGAAGGGCGAGGAGCGGCTTGGCAGTATAAGTATTTCGCTTCTTTTTTGCACATTTTAAAATTAAATTAAAAACATATTCCTTTACAGATCCCACGTGACGTATACTTATGAGGATGTTCTTTTCTATTTTGAAGATGTTAGAGAAAACGGCTTGGCAGTATTAGCAAATGATTTCGCATCGCTCTTGCCAACTGTAACTGTATATACACTCTTATTTTCTCCCTAAAAGGCTTCTACAGAACTAAACTTGGTTATCTAATCCCGGGGAAACATGATACATTTACGATTGGCATGGTTTATATATAAAGTGTAAGGTCAAGTGACCTCACATTTCATTATCAAACTTATGACACACCTTGAAAACTCAGCAGCGTAAAGGTCTTCGTACACGTTATTTGCGTGCATAATCATTTGAATATCTTACGGCCTTGTCCCACTGCATTGTTTCTCTTTCCGTTTCCTATCAGTTTGACATCCGGAAGGTATAAGTAGGAAACCTAATGGTGAGGACCAAGTTCAGAATGGACTATAGTAAGGCTCCGTTTCGCGTTAAACGAAACGTCTTGAAACTTCAAATTTTGCTATAGATACTGACCGTTTCGCCACATTTTGGTCCGAAATTTGCTAGATACTGACCGTTTCGCCACATTTTGGTCCGATAAATTCATAAAAAATGGAAGGAGAAAGTGTGCAGTGGGACTAGGACATTCAAAGTTTGTATCCTTGCATCACGGATTACTTGTCGAATATATGTACCCGTATTTTTCTTCTGTATACAAAAACAGTTAGATGTGTCACTCTTCAAAAGGTCTTATTTCCTTAATTATGTTTATTGATCAAAATGAAGAAAGAAAAAACACAATAATAGCAACAGGCAGCAGCACATATTCGTGCTTTACGTTATAATTTTCTGAAATGAACAGGCGATAAAATGGTTGCCAACGGGTGACATGTTTTTTTTTTCTGTATACAAATTTTCATCGATTATACCTAGTGCTCTCTATTCGTTAGAATATACAAATATTTCTACCATGTAGGAAACATGGGTGGCGATATTAAAGGGGTAGTACAGTTTTGGTAAGGCTGCGCTTTAATTAGTAACCAAAACCTGCACAATAACATTACAAACTAATAGTTATAACTCCACCATGCTCGAAAGGTATGGACAATTTCAAACGACTAAGTAAAAAGCCTGTTATCATTCAAAAAGCGCCATTAAAACACAAGAGGGCGCTCTTTAAAAAAGCATTGCTTTCAACCATTTTTCGTACAAAATTATGCATGTGATGTTTTGTTGAAATAATGATTAAATAGAGAGATCATCAACAACTATTTAAAAACACATTTTGGCAATTTTTGAAAAAGCATATAATAAGCATTTTTTAAATAAAAAAAAATCATCGAATAAATCTGGGCCCCAGATTTATTCCGATCGGATATATTTATTGATATTTTAGCCATTTCTGTACCGATTTTGATCAAATAAAGTTTATTCTGCCATTATAATTGTATGCTCTTTCAAATTTTACATTCAGTTTTTCATTATCTCACAAAAATATTATTTCGTGCAGCGCCCTCTATACCAAAACTGAACTACCCCTTTAAACAATATTTTTTGTAGATATTGTAAACACTTTACAATTACAAAAAATCTTTATTTGTGGTTTGTGAAAAGACTGGCCTCTTCTAGCAGTATTCGCTATTGCTGGTTCTTCTTCATTTCATTTCATTTCATTTCATGTCATTTCTTGTTGTCAAGTGACACTCCTACGGGGCAATGGCGGTGATGTACGTATATCAAAGGCGACGGATGTTCCTTTAAAGGGACTTAGTAACATTGTCCAAATCCTCAAAATAAAATTGTAATTCTAGCGGTTCCTTTATACCTTGTTGTATTCGTATTAACAATAAAATCATGGGACAGCTTTCGGTTTTTCAAATTTCCCTTTCATTACAAAGATATGTATGATTGAAGTATTTAGATAAGAAAATCTCCGGGCGAGATTTTCATCCCTGTACAAAGTGAATGCAGTGAGTTGGTGAATATCACCCAATATCACTTTGCATTTTCGCTCATTACTTGGCCATACATTGTCCATTTGACCTGAATTTTTCACACAATACCCTGAGGACATATGAGATAACAACAGTATACATTGCATCAACCATTCATCAGTTTTTGCACATCTCAACAAAGTTACTAGATCCCTTTAATGTCACACTTTCCCCCTTTTGTCTTCTTTGTGACGCAATATCCAGTTGAGTTCCGTCGGCGTCTACCCAGTCATGTGACTTGGCACGATGTCGCTATCGGACAACGAAGAAGACACAATGGGGTAACCCACTGTTGACTGACCTCGACAACGCTTCTTGCAAGGCACGCGCGACTTTCGTGATCAGATTCGATCAGAACGTCCTCAATTATTTATTAAGATAATTACTTTGTTATTTGAATTTTGCCTCCTAATCAAAGTTAAATTGACACGGATTTGATCATAATATGTTGCCTACAAACCTACTGTATTACATTGTACTTTTCAACAACCCTATGTTATTGATAAACCTAGGAGAGCGCATATTATAGTTCCCCAAATCAGTACGGGCGCACTTTTCCAGGATGCTGAGTTCCTTTGGCCGAATACCTTCCCCAATTTTCCCCTGACAAGCAAAACCAAAATGACATGCTTTTGCCCGAATACAATATGACTTTGCCCGAATATAACATGCTTTCTCCCAAATATAATATATGACCGGTGCCTTTTTTCAGAATGCTATTTTGTTTTGCCCGAATATGCCCCGTGCCTCCTACGCCTATGACGACTATGTAAACAAAACATTATTCGATGTCGCTTAGCCCACTTTGTGCTAAATTATACAAGTCTATTCTGTAGTGGCATGTAGAGATTCTTTTGAAGAGCTTGTATAATTATTGTTAAGCTTTGATTTTGTAATTTGCTTTTGTTTTCACTGATCATAATCGACAAGGGGAAACACAAAATTCCGTTATTTACAAATAGTTTTAATAATTATCAAATCGACAAAGTCGCCTAAAGGATTACAAATTCGAGTATTAAATTTCATCTGACGACCGGTCAGTCCGACTAATATCACAATCGATGATATACAGGGTGGCCCCCCCCCCCGAAAAACGGAACGGGGCACTTCCCAAAATAAAGTAACAAAATGATTATGTCCATCAGACAGGGTGTCTTTTCCAATGAAAAACGATACCAAGAACAGTCATTTTGGTCGTGTAGGTTTTGTTTTAGGGCGCTGTGAGTGACACCATGTCAGGTTCCCATTTTTGTCAATTTTTACCAAGTCAGTGCATGATAAATCGCACTTCCTGTCCGTCATAGCCCAGAATAACTATGCCCATTCTCTCGACATACAGCTGAATGCACACTAACAATGGCGCGCGTATTGCTCGTTGTCCGATGCTATGGCGGGCAGTAAGTGCGATTTATCAGACACTGACTTGGTAAAAATTGACAAAAATGGGAACCTTACATGGTGTCACTCACAGCGCCCTAAAACAAAAACTACACGACCAAAATGACTGTTCTTGGTATCGCTTTCATTGGAATCGACACCCTATCATAATCACTTTGTTACTTTTTACTTTCTAATAATAATTATCAAATCGACAAAGTCGCCTAAAGGATTACAAATTCGAGTATTAAATTTCATCTGACGACCGGTCAGTCCGACTAATATCACAATCGATGATATACAGGGTGGCCCCCCCCCCCCCCCCGAAAAACGGAACGGGGCACTTCCCAAAATAAAGTAACAAAATGATTATGTCCATCAGACAGGGTGTCTTTTCCAATGAAAAACGATACCAAGAACAGTCATTTTGGTCGTGTAGGTTTTGTTTTAGGGCGCTGTGAGTGACACCATGTCAGGTTCCCATTTTTGTCAATTTTTACCAAGTCAGTGCATGATAAATCGCACTTCCTGTCCGTCATAGCCCAGAATAACTATGCCCATTCTCTCGACATACAGCTGAATGCACACTAACAATGGCGCGCGTATTGCTCGTTGTCCGATGCTATGGCGGGCAGTAAGTGCGATTTATCAGACACTGACTTGGTAAAAATTGACAAAAATGGGAACCTTACATGGTGTCACTCACAGCGCCCTAAAACAAAAACTACACGACCAAAATGACTGTTCTTGGTATCGCTTTCATTGGAATCGACACCCTATCATAATCACTTTGTTACTTTATTTTGGGAAGTGCCCCGTTCCGTTTGTTGTGGGCCACCCTGTATAGTGATATAGAAAAGAGGAAAATGTTCATCCCCGGATTCGTGCACCCCCACCCCCTTCTCCACTTTTGCTCAACCCGGAGGATAACAGAACACTGAAGCTATGGGGGACATAGGGATGGGGGACGTGCCCCCACATAATTTTGACAAAACAATAACAAAATATATATACGACACATTAGGCATGTTAGGGGGAAGCTTTGACAATAAAGAAATACATAAGGTGTGCCCGATTAATTACGCCACTGCGTAACACCCACTCCAATATTGGAATAGGCTGCCCATCATATAATCATTGCCCCCCCCCCCCCCCCCCCTGTCTCGGTTGACCCTGGATACGCCCCTCATTGATGCGATACGATGAGTAGGCCTCGAAATCAAATGACGTCATCACGGGTAAGAGAAAGACAAGTTCTGCGTGTTCAGGAACTTGCTTGACATTTGAATAGGTTAGTTGGGGTTTAACTTTACGTAAGTATCATGCCTTTGCCAACGACTAGATCTCTACTTGATTGCTTGAATTGCATTTCGTATTATTTCTGCTTTCACAATAAATATTTGCCTCAGTCTATTTTTCATTCAGGCAGGCACATAAATGGAGCGGAATGACAACAAAGTTATTTAAATGTCAGCTGATTTTCACCCCATGCATCTCGGGTGTTTTCGTACTAAATGTGCTCTTCGGCGACATTGATGTCGTCATAACTGCCACATTGTTGTGTAATGACTCAATCACCGCTGTATTCATCATTATGTTGTATGCTATCCCCGAGTCCCCCTGTTTGGAGTTCTGGGAAAAAAGAAAATAAACTTTTTGTTTGCCCTTTGCCCTTGATAACCAAGGAACATTTCGCCCCAAACACAGTTCATCATTATGTCGTCCCCTCACTACACCTCACTATAATACTCACTATACTTCAGATAGGTATCATAAACCACAATAAAACCTCGAGTTGTAATTCATCAGGCGACGTTGTCAATTTTCTGATTTGATACACCATTCGCTTGCCCTTGTATGCTATTTTCAGTGAAAACAACAGAAATTAACAAATAACACCTTTTACAATGCAGTACATGACCGAATAGTCAATGTAAAATAATAGGAAAACATAGGGTTATAAGGGTTAGAGAGGAAACCCTTAGTAAATCCTTGCTTTATAATCAATTAGGCGCCGTTGTCAATTTGATGTTTCTTTGAAAAAGGCTATAGTCAATATATACTTGTTAGCTATGTTCAGTGGAAACGATATAAAATTATCATATCAAAGTTCAACAATGTATAAGTTCAATAAAAAACAATTTACCTAGAATAACAACCCAAAGATCAAACCCTCAGCAGACCCCCAAAGTTGAAGGCATTAGGCGACATTGTCAATTTGATGCTTCTTTAAAAAGGGTGATATCACTTTTGATATACAGTGCAGAAAACGGCGCCATCCGTATAACCGGCTTTGTTCGGAGAAAACAAGCTATATGATGCATTATGAAATGATAGAATACAAATATAACAATAATAATTCAGAGAGAAAACAAAAACCCTAGTAGATCCTTGAATTATAATTAATTAGGCGCCGTTGTCAATTCGGTGATTCTTTGAAAAAGATGGTGATGTAAGTTGTTTTCTAAGCCATAAGCAAAATTGTGTCTGAGCTTGTCAGTTTGTTCAGTGTCAATGATAGAAAATAAACAAATTAAAGGTTAGCAATGTAGTATTACATACATAATGTTTCATAATAGTTCAGATCGAGAAAATTCCTGGTAAATCCTTGAATTGTAATTAATTAGGCGCCGTTGCCAATTTTGATTATTCTTTGAAAAAGGTGATATTACTTGCGATATTATACCATACATAAAACAAGTTGTGTTGTCCTTGTCGGTTATGTATGTTGTTCAGTTTCAATGATGATAGAAATGACAACACTATACGTATAGCTGCGCAGTATTATAGCACTGATAAAAATACTACATGTTCAATAATAATTCCGAGAGAACCCTCCTAGTAAATCCTCGAATTCGGACCTTGTCACTTTGATAAAATGCGATTGCCCTTGTCAGCTATGGAAACAATACACATTTTACAACAACAATCAAATAATTGTTGTATAGCAATCATTTAGAGAACACAAATAAACTAATCAAATAACATTTTGAAAGTGACACATAAAGGATAACTAAACAAATCCTCACTCAAATAAGTCTGTAATTTGCGGAACAATTTAAAACAATGAAATGTCACTTTCTGATATTATATCTATATCTATAAAAGAAAAACGAGCAAGAAATAAGATGATAACGATTATTCACAGTGTTCAATGCTATCTCTTGAAGAAAAAAAAAATTTATTGAGCGATTGAAAAACAGGATATACTTTTCACACATACCTAATTTATTCAAAATATGGACACAATTCATGAAATTCAACTCAAATCTTAATCTTGTCGACCGAAACGAAGTTTGAAGACTTTTACGGAAAGGATCCAGACTTTGGGCCGTATGCATAAAAACAAGCAATTGCTTGTGCTAGCCTTTTGCTTGAATCGGTATGCATAAAAACAAGCAATTGCTTGCAAGCAAAAGCATTTGCTTACAAGCACAAGCAATTGCTTACTGCTCGTAAGCAAATGCTTACCAAACAAGCAATTGCTTACAACCGTATGCATAAAACGAACCTTTTACTTGTCTTGATAAGCAATTGCTTGCGTTTTTTCAAGCACATCCAGACCAGCTTGAGCTCTTGCTTACTCAGGGCATTCGTGTTTAAGGATCAATTTTTCGTATTTCAGGATGATTTCAAGCTCCATATTCCAGAGGTTATGTTGTGATCAAATTCCTGCTATTTTAGACTTTTTACGGCAATTTTTGTCCATCGATCTGCACAGAAACGCCCCTGATGCTCCGCGCTGTTTCCCCCCTATTTGCGTAATAAAAAATACTGCTGCCAGGTCGGGCACGAAGCGTTGTTGCCCTGCAGTGCGATGTTCGCACAACCGTAACGATCCTTTGTCCAACACGTAAGCAATTGCTTGGCAGTGCAAGCAAAAGGTTTGAGCACAAGCAAAGGCTTGTGCATACGAATCTAAGCAATTGCTTGAACTTGATCTTTTGCTTGACAAGCTCTTGCTTGTGCTTAAAGCATTTGCTTATAAGCAATTGCTTGTTTTTATGCATACGGCCCATTGTCTTTAAGACAAGTAAGTTACTCAAACAAGCGAACATACAATATACATCAGACATTTCCAACCGTATATTTACATATTAAACCCCATGTTGTACTACTCGGTTACTATGACGACCAGTGCATACGAGCGTAGTGTCGTATCTCGTAACAAAGATCGGGAACCATACCAAATAACATTTAATTTCCCTTGGGGAGTTATATTTTTGTCTCGGAATACTATATTTTTCCTCAGCGCTACGCGCTTCGGAAATCTCAAATGTTATATTGCCCCTCTAGACAGTCAAGGGGCCGTATGCATAAAACGTAGCAATTGCTTATAAGCAATTGCTTCAAGCACAAGCAAGAACTTGTCAAGCAAAAGATCAAGTTCAAGCAATTGCTTAATTTCGTATGCATAAGCTTTTGCTTGTGCTTAAACCCTTTTGCTTACACTGCCTAAGCAATTGCTTACGTGTTGAACAAAGCATCGTACGGTTGTGTGAACATCGCACTGCATGACAACAAAGGGGATTCGTAGTGTATGCAAACGTCGTGTAGTCCCTTGCATAGCAGCTTTCCCTGGTCGTGCCCGACCTGGCAACAGTATTTTTATTACGCAAATATTTTCAAATCATGAACAAATTTGCCTACATGGATATAAATGTCTAAAATAACAGCCATTTGATTAAATATGTAATCACAACATAACCTCTGGAACCAGGAGTTCTAAATCATCCTGAAACGGTATGAAAACTTGATTCTAAAACGCGAATGTCCTTAGTAAGCAAGAGCTCAAGCTGGTCTGGAGGTGCTTGAAAAACGCAAGCAATTGCTTATCAAGACAAGTAAAAGGTTCGTTTTATGCATACGGTTTTAAGCAATTGCTTGTTTGGTTAGCAATTGCTTACGAGCAGTAAGCAATTGCTTGTGCGTGTAAGCAAAAGCTTTTGCTTGCAAGCAATTGCTTGTTTGTGTGCATACCGATTCAAGCAAAAGGCTAGCACAAGCAATTGCTTATTTTTATGCATACGGCCCAATATCTGTATAATACATTTCTTTGGAATGGACTTTTCATAACTGGTATGTTGTAAAATCTGAGAGTGTATATTTCACTCTCTTGTAAGTCTTGTTACCCAAGTCATGACACAAATACATGTAAGTATTATGGTACTGTAAGGGCTAGATATATATTTAAAGGTAGTTCAGATGCATAAATCAGATGCGCGGTGCCATTGTTTGGATGTACTATGCAGTGCGCACAAACTAGCCTAGCCCCTAGCCTAGTTCAAAATGGCGACATGCTGCGGCCCAGCGTGACGGACGATCTTTAAATCCCGATTATTTCGTTCCCTAATCTGAGTGAGAAATCGGATCTTTCAGGGCTGAAGCAGATAGGGGGAAGCGGAAAGTTAATTCGATATGAGGAGATGGTTGTCTAGCATGACAATGACAATTCGATCCCTCTTCCTGGATGAGCTCAGCCGCCGTGTCCACACCACGAACAAGAGTCGAGGGAAATCTAGGGATGGTTCGTATATTAAAGGGATGCCTGTAAAGTGTCTAACTCCACGAAAATTACTTGGAGCTTCCTCGTTTCTCTTCTACCGTGTTGTTTAGCTTACGGTAAGAGAATAATAAAATAGGGTTAGCTTTTTCAAATGCCCCTTTAGTATGACGATATCTATCATTCAGCTCAAGAGCGTTAATGAACGGTCATAAACCTCATAAACGTCATACAGTAATTCGTTGTAAAAGCTGACGCATATTTTCACTTTTTTTAACCCGGAAAGCAGTGTTCTTTTTCAATGAAACTTTCACACATCATTCGGACATATCTTACAATGATTTTGGTACAGGATTGAAGTCTCAAATGTCATTTTGGGCAATATCTGATACTTTACAGGTGCACCTTCAAGTATACAGTCAAACCTGTGTATAGTGACCACCTAAGGGAAGCAAGAAAAGTGGCCTCTGTAGTTTTGTTTTGGTTTACAAATTTGTCTAATTGTTACTGTGTCTTCTTTTTCTAATCAATTCGGCTGAGTCTAACAATGTATTATATACCCATTTTAGTCCGATGCAAATGCAGGTTTTCCCCTATAGTAGGGTTAGTTTACTTGACACAATACAAAATGCCAGTTAGTTTAATCAGGTAGATAAAAAGCCCGTGAATTGTTGAAATACATGTGCTTAGCTTAGACGGAAAGTAATTAGACCAACTGGATTTTAGGCAAACTAGTTCACCATCAAATGACACATTTCACTTGCGAGATGAAGCATTGTTACCCCAATCTCGCTGTATATCACTTTCAAGCATACAAACATAAACAAAAACTAAGTAATCTGACTTTTAGCGAACCCTCCGACAGTTACTACAAGTGTGAACGCACGATTACTGAGTCATCGCGACGATTCAAAATCTTGGCATAGTTTTGCGCGGCCTCCCCTTCTTCCCCCCTTCCATTCGTCTTTGACTTTTCATTGCCAACAACGCTGCAACACAATAATGCCCCATTGCTAACTATCGAGGCCATGACATAATGATATACAATACTCATCATTAGTATTATGAAATATAAGTAGTTTGCTTGTAATCATAGAGCAACGATGAAACAAGATCGTGACGAAAAGATGTAATCGCAGCCAAGCGATATATAGCTGGGAATTCATTTCAGTTTCATGATACAAACAAAAATCAAAAATAAATAAATCCTCAAACAATGTCATAATGTATGTCTTTCAACATGCAAACAGAATGATGACTCATTGTATAATGTTGGGTTGTTGTCTTGCTCTTACTCTTTATGTTTTACACAAGTTGTGGAAATAAAACAAATTGAGAAAGTTGGCTTGTGAATAAAAGAGAACGCAAAAGCATGGGCCGTCTATTAGCAAATGTTTATTATAAATGGCTCGTTGATGGAAATAAGAAGATCCTAATTTTGAATGTAAAACCAAAACAATGCCCTCGTCTACAATTTCTCTTTTTGGCAAAATTATTTGGTATTTTGGGTTCCTGCAAATTGAGATGATTAATTCGCCATTAATGGTCTACTAAATGGACAATGCATTCAGTGCGAATTCGGAATAAACAGTAACGTACGTCTATGAATTAAGTCATAATTAGTCGGATATCGGTGACTAATTATCGGAAAAATTAGTACGTCGACTACCCATTGATGCAAATAAACCAAGCAGACGTTGTATCGACGCGTTTTAATGAATATAATACTATATAAGCGTTGAATTCGTTGAATTGCCATTACATATAAAAACAACAACAACAACAATGTATATAGCACAAACAATGAAAATGCATTTTTTCGATTACGCCAACGTACCAAGTATACATAACCGCTAAGTTTTCATTGGGTTAATGTACATATTGCCCATTTGAAAGCGAACGTTGAGTTCTTATTTCGTTACTATAAAGCAAGGCTATGCACGCGTTCAGAAATGCCTCGCCCCAGACTCGAGAAAAATTAATGCCATGTTGACCAAAAATCAGGTCACTTATTAAGTCATATACGCTTCTCTTATCGGCAGCCCAAAATCTGTTCCGTACTATGCTTGGCGTAGCTACTGAGCTACAAGGGAGGGTGGTAGCGGGAAGGGGGGCGTGGGGGTTCGTGCCCTCAATAATTTGTCAAAAACAACAGACGTATAGGGAAATCCTTCAAAATATAGACATAAATATAGTATGTCCCCCATCAGTCCGATCACGCTCATCCACTTTCCAAACACTTGATCACTTTCAAATTCCACCCCCCCCCCCCCCAAAAAAAAAAAAAAAAAAAATCATCAATAAAATAGAGTAGGTAAAGAAATAGTCGTCACAACAAATTTCGTCAATTCCTTCATAAATCATAATCGAGATATGTATGATTCATACAACCAAGCCTATCAAGGGTCTATTTTGGAATGACCCTTTAATCATTGCATTACCATGGGAACAGTATGTATGCGTGATATGAGCTCATCGTGCATCGTTCCTACGTGTACTTAGATGGTTAATAAAGTCTGACTGGTTTAAGTGGGAACCACGTTTCCCTGTGACGTAGCTACGGTGGTCACGGGGGACACGTGCCCCCCTAATATGCCCCCAATAATTTGAAGAAAAACAAGCAAAAACGTAACCATACAAATTCAAAAAAAATTAAATAATTAACAAGAGTTGCATCCAATGATGCATTTGCCCTCAATTTGTCTACATAAAATGTATCATTCACATTTATACACTTTCATTTTGTTATATATTTCGCTGGCGATACTTAGGGGTTAACGTCCTAGCTTCTGTTAAGTGTTGACTTTCAGTTTGTTTTAAACGTGAAGATATATTTTATAACAGTATTTTTTACTTTTTTGTTACATTTGCAATACAATTTAAAAATGTACTAACGATGACTTATAAGTAATCAATCCTAGTTTAAACAACTGTATAATGATAACTGGAAGTGCTATAGAAGCAGGCTGATTATTATTGTTTGTTTCAATTAAAAATGTGTTATATACCTTACCTTCTTAGGCTAAACAATCCTCAAAATTATGTTCCTTTCCTCGTCCTCGGTTTTTAAGGATCTCATAGTCAACGCACGTTTTTAAAATGGAAATCCTGAACGGATTAATACCTTTTTCGATAAGAAAATCAAGGTTCCTCTGCGTTAATCCAATATTTACATCATTCAAACAAAAAGAGAGAAAAGAAAACGTTCCATTGGCACCAACAGTCGCTTTCCAAAGAGCCACTAGACGGATAATAATAATATTTATCATGTATATCGCGTAAGATGTACGCGAGAGTGTTAATTCGTTCACGGGCTCAGAGCACGCACAGTGCTATGCAATGATACTAGCGAGACATTCACGGGCGGCAGCAGCAATGATACGTACCTCCTATGAGACTTTTGATGGTTGCCTCAGCGTGCTTATAAACGCAACAGATGAGTAAGGTGGCGCGAACGGCGGTGAGTGTATTCGACATTCACGCTGATGTACATATTTCAACAGATAATGCCTATAGATTGTCGAAGTTACATTAAGGATAGGAGGGGAGAAGAGATTGCTCGACACTCAAGTTGGGACTCATCTTGGCACCCAACCCGACACCAAACTCAACACCCAACTAGATACAGGACGCCTAACTTGATAGCCAATACTCAACTCGGTATCCAACTATAAATGCCAATCTTGGTACTTGATCGGAACCAAACCCGGCAACCAATTTGGCATCCAACTTGACATCCAACTCGACATCCTAATCGGCACCCCACTCGGCCCCCAACTCGGTACCCCACTCGGCACTCCACTCGGCACCCAACTCGGCACCCCACTCGGCACTCCACTCGGCACCCCACTCGGTACCGCACTCGGCACTCCACTCAGCACCTAACTCGATACCCCAATCGGCACCCCACTGGGGACCCAACTCGGCACCCCACTAGGCACCCCACTAGGCACACAAATCGGTACCCAACTCGGCACTCCACTCAGCACCTAACTCGATACCCAACTCGGCACCCCACTAGGCACCCAACTCGTCACCCAACTCGGCACCCCACTAGGCACCCAACCCGGCACCCCCCTAGGCACCCATACAACTCGTCACCCAACTCGCCACCCCACTGGGCAACCAAACTTGGCACCCAACCCGGCACCCACTCTGCACCCAACTCGGCACCCCACATGGCACCCCAATCGGCACCCCACTCGTCACCAATCTACCCGGCATTATAGTGACTTACTCCCCATGCGAACACTTCCTCAAAGTTGGCCGCGTTGTAATGATTGTTTCTGAGCCCCACACCTGCTAGCAGTGGTGTAACCAGTATGCTTGCTGACGGGGTTGGGGCTGAGACAAACCACCTTTAAGGGGAGCACATTCTATATGTCTTTTCTGTTTTACTTGTGTTATTGTTTAATCAAATAAATGTGGATACTGCATCCGTATCTACGCCACTGCCTACTGGTCAAGTGTTTGGAGTCGAATTATTTCGATCCTTCTAAAGTTATAAGAGCAATGCCGAAAATCTGGGACGAGCTAGTTGTGCTTAAAGGGGACCACCAGGCAAAGGACAACACATTATTATATGTTTTGGTACCGTTTTGTGATATCAAATAGATACCCAACATTTTGCAAAGGGTTGTGTAATTCATAAACAAAGCAATTAATTTCCACCACTTACGGAACCACTGCTATTTCCTGGTTCCATACGGGCCAAGCAATTGCGAGTGCGCCAATGCTTTCACGCGTACGTCAATAGATTCCCGGATGATTCATTCGCTCTGCACAGTGCGCTCTGGCTCTGCACGCATATAGTCTACGCAATTCAGACCGCATGAACGCATGGTTGAGAATGGTGATGTGTTTTCCAATTATATATTTTTTTCTGGAAACATATTTTTGTGAACTTGTTGAAGGAATGGAATACTAAAGATGGTACCTTTCTATAATAAGAATATTATTTTTGGGTGGTGGTACCCCTTAAGTATATTGGAGCCTTATTTTTCATCCAACTCGGCAACCCGAGTTGGATATCGTTTCGTTTTCGACCCTTGCCTAACAAAATCTATACATGGGTATTCAGATGTACATGTTAACCCTGGTTTAAAGGGACAAGTGTTTCGGAAGGCACAGGTCAATGTACTTTACATTAAGATCAATCCCCGATCTGTTACATGAATGATCGACAGCGAACACGGATGAGTGTGCAGCGTCACAAGCCCATCAGAAGTCACGCAGCAGTGTCATTCCACGGAGATGGGTGCAAAGACCGAAGGGAAGGGGGGGGGGGGGGGGTGCAAGGATTACCACATGAGGGGTTGTATAATAGTCCTCCTCTTTATCTCACATTACGTATTAAAGAGTTTCGATATTCACGCACCAGATGATTGATTACCCCCAAGTTGCGCCCCCTTCTATTTACACCACTGTCTGTTATGAGTATGGCCAATATACATGTACATGTTTACATGAATGTTCCCTTTGGTTTATGTGTTAATTTCGATATACAGTTATTGCCGAAAGCTGACCTTACATGTTAGGGGGCACTGGTGTACAGCTGGGGTGCTGGAATGCGAGGGTGATGGGGTTCTGGGGGCCGACCCCCCCCCCCCCTCCCCTTCGCGACTTGCCTACAAATACAACCCGTACATAAAATATATGTGTGTCACAAGCTAGCTGAAGACCTTTTATTCTTTTTTAATTTTTTTATTTGTTGTGCTAATTGTCAGGTAAAAAACATGATGAAGGATATTCGGACCCCTAAAAAAGTCATACTACTCTGTGCCCTCACGAAAATACAAGATACCACTTGTTCCACCCATGCATAACCAAAGAAAATCCCTAGCTACGCAACTGCCACCCCCCCCCCCCTCCCTCCCCCCCCCCCCCCCCCCCCCCATTTGTGTGAGATCTTCCTTTTTCCCCTTTTCAGGAAAATTTCTCCTCCTTTCCTCCCCAACTGTTTTAATCTGGCTTCTTCACCAATGGTCGATGGGGCACGTTTTTCTCAGGGAGGCTGTGGTCTTATTCCCGAATAATTATCATTCCCGCCTTTTCACCTGACAAGCAAAATAGAAAAAGGTCCTCGCCGCCTTGTATACCCGAAAATGTTTTTGATGGTTTAGTCAAACAATAATACGATTATGCCCGAATATGAGACGCTTTTGTTCGATAATAATAGCCTTTGCCGAATATGATGTGAGTATTTGCCCGAATATGAAATTATTTTCCCCGAATATGACATTATTCTCCCCGAATATGACATGGATTTTCCCAAATAGGACATTTGCACGAATTTCAGGTGCCTTTTGCCAGAATATGGCCGTTTTCAAAACTGCATGCGGGGGGAGGGGAGGAGGGGGGGGGGGGGGGGGGCTGCAGCCCCCAAGGCCCCACCTCCTACGCATATATCGCTATACCCTTTTCACACGTAAGAAAATTTCGATTCACGTTGAAGATATAGAAAGTTTGCCCTGCGGTGGGCGAGTTTTGACACATTGTTCTTGTACCACTTCACGGCTGTCGCTGCCTGTTCGATAGGACCGAACATTCGTGCGCTACGTGCATGTGCAATCACTCAACCGCTTTTCTAATTTATGAACTAGATGATCATGCATAATGTCAACTGTTTCTTTTGCTATTATGACACGCATAATAATTAGTGTCGGAATTGTCTCGATCGTGTAGACCAATTACACTTGTCTAATGTGTGTTACAGTATGCCATTATTAAAGTGAACATGTGCTCAAGTTTGTCAAGCAAAGCAAAGGCATAGCTACGAAAAAGAAAAGCAACAAACAATAGAACAAACAAAACGGGGAAATATGTGAACAAATAATACAGAAATACATAAGGTCTGCCCCCAATAACTTGCGTGCTGTCCATCAGCCCGACCAGGTCGCTACGCCACTGTTTTCAAGGGCATTATAGTGGTTTGGTGGTCGGGGTGCTACTCGCACATTTCAAAGGAACAGTCAGTATTTTTAAAAACTGTCGACGTTACAGGTCGATCATGGATACACACCTTATTTCTCTTAATTGGGACCGATCGAACGGTACATTTGTTATTTTAAATACTAAAAACAAAAAGAAATCTAAAAACAGAAATTCGCCGTTATATCTGCAACACAACAGATTCATGCAGTTCATCATTATGTATTTGCCGAGTACAATCTGTATAAACCTCACCGTATATTCAAAAGCTTTTAATATGTTGAAGGTGAAAAGTGAAAACATACA